>JADWOT020000137.1:0-15000 GCA_036345935.2 Taenia hydatigena
GGACTTACTAAAATAAGTGCTGCTACGAGGCGGCTCCTGAATCCGGCAATCTGTGGTTGTGAGAGTCGCTACTGCGTAGTTTCTGATATTGGACAGTGAACATTTTAAAGGCTTCTACCCCACCACCCACAATTTTCTTATATACTTACAGCAAGCCTTCTCCTCTTCCATCCTTTCTCCTTTTAGCAGTCCAAATAGTGGGAGAAGGAGATTGTGGGGAAGAGAAGGCAGAGCAAGTGGGATGTCGATTGGGCGGATGTTTCCGCTTGCGCCTCTTCTTTGCCCAAGACTGGATCTATGCCTAGGCGCCGCATCCTCTGTGTGTGTGTGACAGACTCGTGGCTTTCAATGACTTCAGAGACGGCTTAGTTGCGCTACAGTAGCCGCAGTGAATTCGCAAACGCTCAAAACGATGGGGATGGAGCCTGCTATGACGCCAAAAATGCAATTCTAGCGCAATAGATAGACCACAACCTGCCCATGCGTTCCTAATTCAATGTTCCGTGAAGCCAGAATTTCGAGATCAAATGTCTACGATGGGGATGGATGGAGCAATGAAGGAGCGAATAGAGCCCATATTTTTAATACCATATGATCGGATTCTTGGTAGAGGAAGAGGAGAAGCAGCCTTGGTTCCTAGATTCGAAAGGTGTGGGGTTGCCTGGGATCTACGCAGTAACCCAATTCTGAATAGGTCGTTTCGAAACATGATTTAACGGTCTGATACCCACTTCTTCACAAAATTCGCTCTATTAGCTCGCATTTGTATAACACCTGTGACTAACAAAGAAGATACTTACAAGGATTTTTGACTCACTCGCCACCATTTGCAAATGAAAGCAATGAATTTCAGTGAACATTTGATTCATTCTCTCACTGCTCAACTATGTGGCCGCAAGAGCGACTCGCTCTTGGACGTTGTCGGCTGACATAATGCTGGTATTACAGAGGATACTTTAGGTTCCTATCGCCTCTTCACTCCGGGTGCAAAATTGGCTTAGCATAATCATAGTTTAATGACTTAATCACCCTGATTTCTCTTTCCTGCGAAAGGCGTAAAATTGAGGTGAAGGAGTTAAGCTACCACAACTAATTTTCTTAGATGCAGTCCGCAAAGTGTTGTTCATACCATTTAATTTGTGGAATAAATCAACAACACGGAGGAGGAATCTCGCTTCCTTCGCCTAAGAGCTTGCACTGGATGAATTCTGCAAATTCCACTCGCTGTAGATCGCGCAATACTTCAAAACTCCACTGCATGCACATTGATCAAGATTGCGTGGTAATGTCAAGCGAACTTAAGGCACTTAACAATTAATCGAAGAAATTATTTTGTAGCACTTTGCTACTTGCCTAAATTCCATCTCCCGTTGTGAAAACTCGGTTAGCTGTTTTGTCAGCACTAAGCAAACTAGCCTCCAGACCATGCTAGCACCCCGAATCCTCCTCCTGTTAGCTAAACAAATGTATTTCCTTCATGTGATATATCTTCTTTTGTCTCAGAGGAAGCTTTGAGGAGCTATGACCTCGCTAACGAATTGCATGATCTCAAACTTGCGAAAATGATGCAAAGATTATCATAAACATTTAAGGTTCTAGCTTGATAGTCCACCTCATTTTCATTGTTTAACATTTTGGCATCAATTCCGTTGGTGAAGGCGTAGAGAAGATATGATTTTATTTGTCTTATTCTTCATCGTGGAAATGTTTAAGGCGTGTGCATCCAGTTCCACTGAGAGCATATCTGATCTAGACCGCAAACGAGCTTAAGTCGAGGAGAACATATTGCTGCTCACGACAAGTGCATTTAAAAACAACAAAGCAATTTTTGTAAAAGTTGAAAGCGAATCATTCGCAGTGCCTTATTTCCGATTAGGCAAAATGTGTGACATTGAACTTTTCTGCTTAGGCAATGCAAATCAACATTCGCAAACACGTCAGCTTCTAAGCAGCAGACGATTTTAACAAAATAGAAGATATGCCTCTTCCCGTTGCTGTAATTTTAAACGATTTATAAAGTTAGAGGCTGTTGTCACTTAAAATGTGCAATCATTCCCTTGCATCGTACATGTGTGACACGGGTCATACATTAGGCAAGGGCAACCAGTTTTGCCGAATTGAACCTCAGACGCACTCAATGAGACCAATATAGGCGAACAAGAGCGTGTTGATTTTATTAGAATGGTAAAGGCAACCTGAGCCCAACTTGCAGTTCGGTGGCCTTGGAATGGTCACTGGGTGGCACACCTCAGCATTCCAATGGGAGATCACCTAATTCGCTACTGGCCTTATGCTAGTGTCAGTGGCACAACTGGAAATCGAGCCCAGCAAGCACTCAGCCCTCCTGTATCCTAAAGGAATTGGTCATGATCTTTGCAGTGGGTCTACAGAGAGGGTGAGTGAAGAGAACAGGGCTTGATGAGAGGCTGCACTGACGTCTATTTTCCGCATCAATACACCTTTGCATAATTAAAATCAGGTTAATTTGGAACAAGAAAGGAGAAATTTTTAAATGCTTGAAGTCGCGGTGAAGAGCTGTTGGCAAAGTAGTGTGCCGTTGAAATCGCTGTAGGAGAGTTGTCTGAGGAGGCGACTGTGATCTATATCAAAATCACCATCTCCATTCACTTCGAATGATACCTGTGTGTTTGTTTAGGTCTTGCGGATTCGGTTTTAGAATTTGGTACCACTGGCAGATTCAACTTAGCATGTGCATGCTTAAACAGATACCCTAGCCACTACACATAGAAGTAGGCGAAATTTGTCTCAGAGGGTGCCCTGGTGGTTGACAGCTAACCAAGGAAGGGAGTCCACTTGATGTCATACATTGGCAAAGATCTCTGACGTTTAAAATGTCATCCTGAAAAAAATCTCTTTGAATTTTGGGTTGTAGAGGCATTCTATACGGCTTTAGAAGCTTCGTAAGCTCCCTAGAATTGTCAAAACATTTAGTTACTTACGCTTCTTTTGGCGGTGAGGGCAGATCCATATTTGCAAATGCACCGGCCTTCAAGTAACAAATATTTTGTTTCGCTAAATGAGCAATGACTTTTTCTCCTTGCTGTAGTTTTAACCCTTTTTTAAAGTTAGCGGTTGTTGCCACTTACAATGGACAATCACTCTCTCTCGTCACATATGTGTGACATGAGTACTTTATCAGGCAAGAACAATCAGTTACGCAGACGCATGACAAAAGCTCAAGATAAGCGAACGAAGGCCCAGTTTGCAGTGTAGCGATTGTGATGTGGCTGCAGGGAAGCAAACTTTTTTAATAGAAATGCGAGGGCACATGCTTCTCTGCAGCTTGTGGTTGCGCCTTATTGGGACGGCTGCGAGACGAGGTCAGTGGGCACAGCTCTTCTGTGCCTCAAAGGTCTTGGTCATGGACTTCACGGAGTCCCTGCAAAGAGGGTATGTAAAATGCGTGACTAAGCAGAAGGTCGCACTGCCATACATTATCCACATTAGCGCATTTTTGATTAGTTAACAACAAGGCTAATGTAAACATGCATGACGGATCATCTGAGTAGGCCTTCTGCGACTTATTAGTTCTCTAAATAATAAAAAGTAAATTAAACGACCACGTGTATGGAGTGGCGTGCCTGAGAAATAAAGGACTCAGTCTACATGGTAAAGTTCTTTTGGATCCACAAGGTCCTGAAACATTCAATAGCCACACGAAGGCCCCATCCAAAGTGAGAAGGGCCTTTAAACGCCGCTATTGCAGTCGTACATCCAGCCATCCATTAGGCTGCTGACCTAACGATACCAGTCAGCCTTCTAGTCTCGTCTTTACTCAGTTTAGATTTAAAAGTGAGGAAAAGAATGAAGGAAATAAGTTTTGGAATGCAAAGGTGTCCGTTAGCAGCGTGGAACGTGATATATGCACTAAAGAACAGCCAAATTTAACATCCATAGAAATGACCAACTACCAAACAGGAACTTAGTTACGATTACTCAGGTGCATGTCAACTTAAAATTCAACTTCATTCTTACTCAACAATCCAATGTCAGTTAACACGACGTTGGATTGCTGATAGCGGTGCAAGTAGAAGTGAGCCTGTGGGGCCTCACGCGCACATCACCCAAGGTGTTAGCTGAATCGTAATGAAAATATTGTAGTTTCTTCTTCTGTGAACTGCCAATCCTGTTATGGAACGAGTTGCCTTCTCATGAAAGCCTCCTTCCAAACTTAGGCAATTGGTGAAACACAAGAATCGCACCACTCCAGCAGTCAGTCCTCCATCCCATTGCCAGTGTCTGCGCCCCTTTTTCGTATCACGTAGTTCAAAATTTGGTTTTGGAGTTGTTTTAGTTTCAGGCTACGAATCGCAGTAGTTACGAGACTTCGATGGTGATGCGCCATGTGTCTGCTACGATCCATTCTGCGCTGTGGTCAGAGCAGGTGCCTCCGCATCCGTTGTGAGCTAGTTGGAATGCTTTAGAATCGCATCTGATTGTGGTCAACACCATGTTGGTGCGCAAACCGAGAGTGGAATTGCAACTAAGCTTGCAGTCGCATTTGTCAATCCTCTCCATGCCATCCTCACCTACGAACCTCAGAGGATCCAGATGCCTCATACTGACAAGAAATAAGTAGCATGGACTATTAACTTCAAATACTAAATGTTCCGTGGACTAAAAATGGGCGCTGATATAAAGCGAATGAATTGCACAAATCCCGACGAGATGAACAAATCACACGTAGGAAACACACGCTGCAGTCAGTTTGACAGCGGCCAAGTCAAGAAATGATTGTAGCACAACTGACAATCGAGATGGAAATAACAAGCTATTAGGTTACTAAGACGAGCACGTAGTCAGTCGCAATTAGCTCTGCGGCTTCGAGAGACCTACACACAAAGCAGTAAAGAGTAATTTTGACTCACCGTTAAACGATAGAAATGTGATTTGATTGTAGGCTGACAAATAATGAAGGTGGCCGAATCGTTACGCTTGATAAAATGCAACAATTCTTAAAGTCCTTTCTAGCTTGATTCTCGACTTCGTTAGGACCTACAAACGAATGACCAGTGCAGGTTTACATCCCTTTAATAAAGAAAGATATCGAACACACTGATTTTGGCGTCACTTCCCCACCCACGTCGCACAACAATGAGAAGGTGCATTAACGGAATACATCATCGAAGAATTGCAAGAGCTACGAGACATCTAAATGATTGCTCTTAGCACCATTTATTAATGTGGTGACAATTTCAGCTGTACGTAATTCGGACTAGCAATCATTCTTCTAATGTATCCAATCGGTGTCCGGTCAGGGAGGCTGAAGTTGCCTTGTGTCTTTCCAGAAGCACGTGTCTCGGCAGCCTCTCACTACGATTAACTGGAAAGTATGCCCACTATTCCCTGTGCTAAATTACCTCAACTTAAGAATTTTGTTCTAAATAACATTCCCTTATTGCGCCTACAATCAGCTCCCTTTAACGTCACATAATTTAAATCCATAAATCTTCTCTTTTCTGTGTCAATTACTTATACCGCTGTACTTTTGCTGGACGCAGGCAGTCAGATCAACGATGCCATTCGGTAAGCGGGAAGACGTGCAAAAGAGTAACAACTAGGGCTGCAAGCGTCGCTGCAATGTAAGCCTAAGGCTATGTCCCATCATTGCGTCAATTTTAATCCGACTCGAACCCATTGCGTATTGTTCAGCATCCATCAAACACGGTGCAAAAGGCAATGAGCGCAATGCCAAGTTGAATGCGGATGGCCTATCGCTGTCGATTAGACTCAATAAACGTAGCAAACTCAGCTTCACTAAAACAATTTGACAATAGGCATCTTAAAGATGGTGTGGTTAGTAGGCACATGTGCTGATCATAGGGCCAACAACCGGCTGGTGGAGTAACTTTGGCGTGTTGGCTGCGAAATGCTGATGTTTTGCCCATTTATCACGTGGGCATATGTGCCATTAGGCCAGAATAGGGACATTCCGCATTGTTCTAATTTCGCCTCGTTGCCTTAACCTGCCTCTTCAGTGGAGTGTGGTGGAAGATTCGTGGATTTTATTTTCCTTCCAATCCCAGCATTTTGCCAGCATCTTTTGTGTCATCAAATATTGGTAAATGAATGATTACGCATATCTCTGCGACACAGTTTTAGTTTATTTGCAACAAGTTCTATGGCGCAGGCTCTTACTGAACCCAGTTACTTAAAGAAAGTGATTTTGCAGACGTGCTTTTTTAAACAATTCGTTAAGCACTCTGGAAATTACGTCCTTACTGAGCATTTTGAAAATGCGCTTGTAGGTTTGCTAATAATTACTCCAAATCTATCGTCAATCCGTCACCACAATTATGCTTGTTTGACTGCCTCACACTCAGGACCAGTTTCCTGCGAACTTTATGGGTAGGAGGACGTACCCGTACACGCAAGTCCCACCACTGTGCTAAATCACATCTGTCCGACATTAGAAACTAATTGTCTGACCTCCAGTTGGAAAACTTGCCAGGAAGGAGGACATACAGACATACAGCTCGGGTCAGCAGCACGTTATAGCTTACTTTATAGCAAATGCTAAAACAGTTTCTAGCACCACGCTTGGCCTTAATGTGAATTAAGTTTGCATCCTTAGGGATGGTAGCTGCCATCTCATCGTCAATAAGACCATTTCTTTATTAAGGAGGGCATGCTAATGGGCTAATTTTAATGAGGAGTAGTAATTATCACATGATCAAATAAAGTAGTGCTATAACTTAAGAGCTCGTTATTGTAGGACGATGAGAGTGCGAAAGACGTTCACGCACAGCACTTACAGCGCTTTGGTGATGATCCCATAAAAGTTTTAATTTTTTAATGCAAACTAAGGCAGGAAAAGGGCTTGGATGGGCTTTTTCAAGCATTTCATGCTTGTTCTACTAATACATGGACGCAATTTCAACCAGCCTCACTATTTGTCACTCTGCGGCGAATGCGTAACCACCATCACCAACCACTGCGTTATCATTACTTGTGACCGCTTTCTGTACTAGTGAAGTGGTACCGAGTTGAAGCTTTGTGAGACCAGCTCTGTTTGCTTCATTAATACGATGCATCGAAATTCCGTCTTCAGTCTTCTGTTATTAATTAAACGTGTTCCGGGAAAAACAATGATACTTAGCATTGACAGCATGGCAATGACAACTAAGGAGCGTGCAAAATTACGCATGCCGTATAACTTGTTAAATGATGGGGATTGCATCTTCTTGCTTTCCTCCTCGGAAATTCGCATCGGCAATCTTAGGGCTGGCAATGCACTGGAGATGCAATTTCCCATCATATCTTTCTTGAGTAAAATCACTATTGTAAATAGCGCTCCCAAGCCCACTGACCATTTCTACGGCGTTTACAATTAGCAACTTGAAGGAATCGGCTCTGATGTTAGAAATGTATTTAAGTTGCCAAATTTCGCATCTATCGCGCTGAGGCTTACGTAACATCGTTAACTTGGCTCTGACTGTATGCCTAGTCGTGCATAGCATTTGAAAGCAATGGACCGAAAATCCACTAGGATATCCCTGCGGAAAGGAGGAGGGGCATTAAGATAAGGAAAGACAGAAAGAAAGGTGACACGATGAATAGGGGTAAAAAAAGAGAAAAATGAGAGGAAGAAAGGAAGAGAGAGCCTCTGCTAATGCCGATTAAAAAGCCAGGTCTCATCTCGCTCTTGCGATTGCCTGATCCATCACTGCAAAGTATCCCTGGCCAAAAAGTTGAACTAATGAGTCCAAGTCTACCTACCCCGCTTAACGGCATGGGTTCCAGATCCTTACTACTCCGATGAATAATTTTGATGATGACATTGGATGTGGGATATTTGTTGTCTATTATAATCAAGAATAGGGCAGAAATACACTTTACAGTCATTAGTCTTGACATCATTTTAACATTGGCAAATTTTATTGCAAGCAGACATGGTTTGGCCTTGTCTATTCATTGTAAAGGTAAATTGCTAGAGCATAATCTGTAATCTCGAAGTCGCGTTCAGCAGCTTCCTTCTGCCATTTAAGCAAAGATGAATTGTCTTAGTTAGCATGCCAAAATTACTTAGCTTCAAATGCTCTAATCATTAAAATAGGAGAATGGGAATAGACATCGCATAAAGCAAAAAACAGCCTTCTGACCAATTTATTAACATTTTAATTTATTTAACTCACTAAAAGTCCTAAAAATGCCACACTCCACTTACTTAAGATGAGAATTAACCAACGTTAAAGACTTCCGGTTGTTAAAAACACAAAAATGTTGCAGAAAAATAAAAAATCTCCTTATTTCTAAAGATATTCTAAATTATTCTGTCAACAAAAGTGCTTTTTCACCATAAATATGCGCCAAAAATCTCTCACAAGGGAAACCTAAGTAATGCGTTGTTAATCATATAGCTATTGTTGGTAAAATGTTTTATTTGAACATTCAAAATCAGTGCTCTACGTTTAGAACGTCAGAAGACAAAGAAGAGGTGTGCGTTCTTCTTGACCACTGAAATGCTGTTCGTACAGTAAAACATTTGCCTAAGTGTCCTGATTTTAAAACACCAGGATGCAACCTCCGATGGTTGGATAATATTTTTGTAAACTGTTTGGAATTAGTTACTTTACTCTTTACTTCCACAAAAGACGAAGAGCACGATGATGCAAAGTTTTATGCTCTGCTTTATAGCGTTTTGTCATTAGAGGAAGGTCCTCCTCTGGTCTTGAACAGCGCGGTAAGGATTTGGTCTTTGCACAATATTAAATCCCAATGCCAAGAATAAGATTTCGAAATTGCAATTTAAAGAATCTGGAATTGGTTGTTACGACTTGGCTTCGGTGTTGCACAACTGGAGGTGCACTAGTCACCCAATCGCATCGATCCGCTAGAAGAATAACTAGGAGGTACAAATCCTGCAGAATGATGCCTAGACCATTCGTAGAAGTTCACTTCCTCCAATAATGTTAGCAATCCGTGTGCTGACATCAAATAATTACCCAGAGTGTTGGCATTGTTATTGGCATTGACACTGTGTATGGACAGTGATGATGCAGGACAGTGCGCTAGCCAACTGAGAAGGGTTGATTAGTCCCTATCAAGTTAGTCGTGTCCCATGTGCTGTAGTTTCAACCATCTTCCTTCTTCTAGGCTTTGTCTAATCTCAAGCCCGATTCAAAACACCCTACCCTTCTTGGACCTTATTCTGCTGTGGAGGGTTCCTCCTGTCCCTCCTGGACACCCTTGATAATAGAAATCTGCGTATGTTTAGACATCTTTAATATGTATAAGGTGATAAATACAGCTAGGTGAGATATGGGGATTCAGGCCGAGGACGTGTCACGCTCCAGCAAATCTCCGCGCTGCTCCGTCACGTGGTTCCAATTGACTTCCCGCCTCCGGCCCACAAAGCGCATTTAAAGAATTAAGAATTACACCGCCTTATGCGTCAAACACGCAGTTAGTGATGATGCATTGTCGTATCACAGCACAGTCGATAGAGAGTGAAGTTGATTGCCTTTACAGACGTCTAAGTGACTATTTGCTTGGACCTTAATTTGCTTCTAACGAACATTCTTTTGTAAAACTTAACGACGTTTCTTCGGCCATGCAATGCAAAAAGACTATACCTCGTGAGATTTTGCACTGCGCCCTAATTCTCCACTTTTTCGACAAATATTTATATTGATTGCTTATCGCCTTGCAGTTGAGAAGCGGAAGAAGCTGGAATCAGCCGTAATAACAGAAATGTTTCGTCATATTAATCAACCGTAAGTTGAATCGAATTTCACCACCTTACTTGTTTAAAAGTGGGATAAATTGTGCCTGTTGAAGAGGGTTCAATCGTCACGCCCGAGGTGATTGCTGAGGTTCGAAAACCTAATTAATCTTTAGAACAGCAATGCTTCAATTTGCTCAGATAAATGCGGCAGCATTGAAATCCATGCAGTGCATCAATCTATCCTATCCACTTCACTCCAGAGGCATCTGACCTCTCAATGACAACCATTGATCTTATTAGAGTTCAACCCGATTGCAGTCAGATGTGAGTGACATCCGTTTGAGTAAAATGTGCTCAAAAGACAAGAGAAATCACGTTTACATGGTGGCTGAGTCAAAATTGTCAATCACTATAGAGAGCATCAATCTGACTCCCCATTAAATTTTACTGTTTCCTCGATGACTTCAATTCGGCTTTCAATTAGCCCTTCAGGCCTTATGCTCGGAAACAGGTGGCCATTAGGTTGATGGTCAGTCAGGAGCGCTTCAAAGCAGCGTTTTGCGATTTCACATAAGTTTATTTAAGAAGGTTAGAGTTGTGCACATGACGCAGCGGATTTGTGCAAATTTTCACTAGGTGCACTAAATCAAAGAAGACTTTCCTTTCTAAGATCAGTGGTCAATGCTTGATGTTGTTTTAATCCAAAATTTCAGCATTCCTTTGAGTTAAGCTACTTGGCGTAGCACTTCTTAGCAAGGCATACTAAAGAGCATTTCTCCAATTAGGGAGAAATTGACATTTTTGCAGGCAGAGCAAAATACACACGAGCTGCGTTTATGTGCTCTTCACAGGGAACAATTTTGGCTGGTTTGTGGTGGTGCAGGGTAATCCTTCGAAATCCGCTTAACTGAACTTCTCACTATACGGACTCTACAGTCCTCAAGGTCTGCAATTTCGTTCAAGTAGCCAATATCCTCCACCAATGCTTGTAGGTATCCAATTCTTATGCCTTAAAGACGGTTGGAGCACTACGACTTCATTTTATCATAAGTGCTTAATAGATATCAGCGCCAATTATAATGACATCACATTTTATGGTATGCAAATATTAAATGCACATCATCATGAATGTTGGAGGTATTCTGCGCATCAAATCATTCATCTGAATTACTTGGGCACAATCCGTCATAGCATGGCTCAAATTTGCCACACAACCATGCAAAATCTGTTTCCAAGCTTAATGCACACAATTGACACATTTGGTAGCCTCTAACATTTGGCACTTACTATTATCTTTTGTTAAAATGCCATTTGATCCTGTAGGTTTCTAGAAGTTGGACACTTATAGTTTAAATTTGTTGCATATAATACATTTTGAAAGGTGACATAATTTGCATTCTTGGCATGATCGAACACAGCACAGTATTTTTGTGAATTCAACGCCCTAATGTCAACTCGCAGCAAAGTCAGAGGATTCAGGACCAAAGCTTTCCTATCCATGCTAAAATCCGCATCGTTCTGGACTCGCAGCAGTAGTTTCATGGCCTTAAATTATGCTTGACAAAGAAAATTATGTCAGGCTTTAAATCGATGTAATGTTTCGAGATGAATAAACACTTTTGGAACATGGATGTGCGGGAAGCATTGTGCTCAACCTCGGACTCGTCGATCCACAGTGAGCCGCACATATGTGACACAACAAATTCTGCGATGGAAGTGCCCTATTCCTCAGTGCTATATCCCGTGACCTCCTAAAGCTGACAGTAATCGTAACACTTATGCTCTTCAAATGCGCTTTGCAGACGAGAGGAGGAAAACAATTTTGGCCTGGTCGTTGACACACGTGGTAGGTCTCCTGAGCCTGAGTCTTCGCAGTCGTCAACACTTTGGCCCTGTCACTGCATATCTGTCCTGTGCTGTAATAAACGTGGCTAGAAATATCCAAACCTTCTCATGGCGGGGATGGAAAGGAAGAAGGTGAAAGGACAGAACCATCTGCAGCAACATCATCTGTTATTTTATTCGTGCTATTGTTTGCCATCAAAAATAGAGTCGTGGGTTGTTCCAGTTGACATGAATTGTAGATTTTAGGAGGCGACTTGGGATTAGTAAAAAATCCGTCCTTCGCATCACTATTTCGCTTTAATTTCATTGCCTAGAATTTTTTACACCAGTTATGCAATTTGCCAGATTAATTGGTATGGTCCACAAAAAACACAAAGTAGTGCACATCATTAGTAATTCGCAATAAACGGAAATTATTCACTAGACCGAAAATGCACTAGCCAAGTCAAATAAACAGAGGGCTACATGGACAATTTGGTTCAATTAGGAGGTTACCGGAAATAGTTAATAGCCTAATCCAGTTGTTTTCTAAATGGATCTGGTTTTAACTACTAACAGAATTTAAAGGGCCGGTTTTGGCCTTACTTCGGAGGTTCTCATGTTTTCCACTATTAACCGAATCTGCCTTTCTTTTCGCCTTTCCTCTGACTTATTTTCTTCTATTGGAAATCTTCCTATCTGTGAGGCAAAAAGTGCACTTGCTAATGTTCCCAAAGTTGAGACGATGGATATCCAGACTTCATTCTTAAAGCCGATAGCAAAATAATATGGTTTCCCTAATCAAAAGCCAATAACTTGGATGAATAACAGAGTTTGCTTGCTGTGCTTCGGTGCTTGGACCATCCAGTGCCATCCAGTGCAATCAGGAAATGGAGGTGGCAGGATACTTGACTCCAATGTCGGCAAATTACGCGCAGCCGCAACGCTGTTACCTGAGCCAGCCTCAGCTCTGGGTCACAAGGTGGAAACGCTCTCCCATTTATAGTGCACGAATAGCGATCTTCGACGTGAAAAGTCACCAATAATACCGACTTGCGATGTTGTGGAACGGTCAAAGAGAGCGCATCGTTTGGAAGGTTGTCAAACCCCAAAACAACAATGCGACTGCTGTCTACTTTCAAGCTAATGAGTATCCCATTCCTAAAGCCTCATATATCAGCGGAACTTAGCGCATTAAGTGTGTACAAATATATTGCGCTCCAAGATCATACAAAGGGGGCATACTAAAAAATTACAACACAGTACTGGCATCCCTCATAGTGCTCAATGTAGGCAATCCGAAAGGTGGAAAACCGGACCCGATTGAGGAGGGTGTGGAGGTCGTTCAGTGGTAAATTCTCAATGCGAATAGCAGGGTATTGGTGCGAAACATAACCGCTACATCCGTGCAGGAGAGCACGGACTTCATTCAGGTCAGCCTGATCCCATGTTTCGCTTTCGAATTCCAGATGCGTTTGACTGGCCATCGTGCGATCGCGTCGCAGGTGAATGCGAATTCCGCGCGATTCTCTTGAGTTCACTAAAAGAAGTAATAACAACTCACATACACAGACCACCACTCAGTCTATTTGGCATCGATGAACTCGAAGGACCAACACAATTGCTTCAAGATTTGGCTGAATTGCTAAATACGAATTATTTTAGACGAAGAATATCTTAGAACTAATTCTATGTCCTTTTTGAATTTTGCGGAATAATTAAATTGTGGAGGGAAATCGGAGCTGCCAATAAATTCCATTGCTCACCTAGATATGTGGTTACACTTTAGGAAAATTATCCTAATGGAAGAAATTTTAACTTGTTTTACATGGATCACTCGAAGAGGCCAGTCATAGTTCACTTTCCATGTGTGTACACCGGATCCCAGTTGTGATATTATTAAATTGGTACGCGAAAATGAATTCGGGTAGGAGAGAGAAGATAGCACAGGCGGGGGAGTGGGTGTTGACATCAATAACATACCCCTAATTTCTGTAATACTCATCCACTTTGGCCCTTTTGACGTATCTAAGACAGGGAAGTGAATGATGTAGAGTGACGAGGAGATGGAGAGGGTCGCGACGGAAGTGCTAACGAATAACTGAGTGGCAAGAACAACAGCGCGGTGAAGTGGGATTAATAATTTTAGAAGATAAGACACTTAGAACAGTGTGGCTGACGGGTTGTTCTGTGATTAACTAATTCGAATCTGACACGAGTAAATCAATTTGCAGCAAGTGTCTCGCAGTGGCCCTCAGTGCCCTCTGGTGTGCGCTTTTACAGCATCCCCTTTGGGTCATTATGCAACAGCAGGCATAACTTGTCTTCGAAATATTTTACCTTTGCCAAGTTTTGTGCACCCTTATGCATTCTACGGAGGCAGAAGAGAATGAGAAGAATCACCAATGCTAATGTGATTTTGCTTACATACGCTGCCCTCCTGTTGATAGAGGCCCTCGTCTTTTTGCCCTTGATGCTTTCCTTTTGCAAGATCGCCTATCAGAAATTTAGGAACAGCAAGGGCAGTGTGAGATATGATCCATTAGAGACACTAGCGATCACTCCTTGCAATTGCTATGGACCGAGCAAAGGTGCTNCTAATCGTTCCCAAACGTCCAAAAACCATTTGTCCCAAGAAGAAATATGAGGAGTACAAGGGCGCGGAAAGGCAGTCTCGATATAGCAGTGCATTTAATTCAAAATGCATTAGCATCGGTGGTCATTCTTATTCCTTCACCTCCTTTACATGCGATATAATGCAAGAAATTCAACTAAAATGAAAAGGCACAAACCCAAATGAATTGCACTCCTGCAAAGCCGCCTACAAGTGATGCTGTCTGAAGCCCACACCAGACGACGCTAAGAGACACCACGCGGCATGCGCTGCTAATCATTGTACACGTGTCAGATTAGAACTGCTCCTATTACTCATTTTGCTTCGCCACGCTGTCGTCCCTACTATTCAGCTATTTGTCAGTGCCCTCCTCCTGATTTATTTATCCTCGCCTTTAATCTTCTTTTCATCCGCCACTTTTCTCACTCCCATAGACATCAGAGGGCCAAAATAGATGAATATCGTGGAATTTAGAGGTAAGCTGTGCTACCGACCCCTCATCCTTCCTCTTCAGGTATGCCGTTCAAAAAGTTTCCTCCATCGAGCCAATTCTGCCATATTTTACACAGTCACATGGCTAGGTGGTAGATATGTGGGTGAGTTTAGGAAAAATGAGAAAAAGGGGGAGAAAACAAAGATTACTCCACCAGAGCACCGTGCAGAGCCATCTTACGGTGCCCATTTTAATCTGCTATTCTTCGTTCTCACCCTCTCTCCTTCCATAGCTACGGCTTCTCACCTCTTGACCTCCATCTCAAGCTTTCCTCTGTCTTTTCCAGCGGAACATTCATGTTTTTTTTGCTCCTATGGAAGAAATTGCATGCACGAATTTCTGCCTTCATTAAATCAAGGCAATAATTCGTCCAAGCATAGA
>JADWOT020001313.1:0-159000 GCA_036345935.2 Taenia hydatigena
ATTAAAAATGCGCTTTAGAAACGAACCTTTGTCATTTCAACAACAAGCCTCCTGAGTGAGTTACGGAGTTTTCTAGCTAACTTCTACTCTTCCTTGCGACTTCGCTGCCGCTCTCACCTTTCATATTCTAAATATGGACTTAAAATCACTAAATGAACAGCAGCACCGTGAGACCTTCTTAAACATTACAGCACAGTACGCAAGACTGAGCTTGGCTGGATCTGACTAGACTGGTCTAAATTCAGGACAGACTGGTTTAGTCACCTAGACTAGATTATGACAAACCTGGATAAAATAGGAAAGAAGGTGGCGGACAAGGGTATTGACCTTTCTTCCATGCTGCATCCTTAAAGGCGTCTTACACATTGCCATTGAAGTCAACCCTTGCACTTTAATTTGGCTCACCCAATGGGGTTGACGCAACTCTATGCCATGCGAACTGAGGTCTAATTTTTCTTTCTCGCAGATATTAGGGATCAAGGCACACATGTAAGAAGTAGGCCTGATGACATCTTTAAAATGAATGGAGAATTGTTCCCCCTTCTATTGCCACACATCAACCAATCTTTGCTGAGGGTCTCCTTCATTTTCCACTACGCTTAATAGGCTCCTAATTATTGTTCATCACATTTTTACTTGCGGTCTGCTCTCCACGCTTATAACTCAACCGGAAAAGGGGAGTAAGTACGCCCTGCATTACGTTGCATTACCTTTATTTTTGAACCTTGTTGACACGAGAAAATCTCGCTCCTCTGTCTCTCCTACGCTTCTCTCACATTTCCCTCCTTTGAATCCAGATAATTCTTCCCTGCCTGCTACTTCTACTCCATTATCTGCCAGCGCCCTCCGTGTAAGCCTCCTCACTAGGCCATCCGTGATTATGGCATGATTGAATGATACGATGACTTATAACCCAGGCCACACTAGTATCAATTTCATCACCTGCTCCTCCTCCACTTACCTCTTCGCGAGCAAAGATGAGTACGTTGCTCCCATTTCTCACTTTGTGATTTGTAGACCGATAAATATCCTACCTGCCCACCTTACTGCTTGATGCTTTTATTCTTCTTGGATAGAATGCCTTTACCTGACGCCTCACAATAACATGCTAGAATGTGTTTCCTGCTCCGAACCGCTTGCTTGTTCCTATTGCGCGTCCGCGCCTGTCTGTCTGTTTACCCGAGTTTGTGCGCATGTTTTCGTCCACTTTTATTTCCATCCTTTTAGAGAGTCGCCTTAATTGGTAGGAACATGCGAGTGTGCTTATCCTCTCCTCCCAACTTGTCTTTTTAGCCGACCAAATCAACAGTTCCGTTCTGAGTAGAGTAGGACCTCCTTTGGTCGTTCGTCAGGTGGCTAGCTGGATGCCTATTTGACCTCAACTCATTGCTCACCTATCAGCTTACTTCATTACCTTTTACCACATTTTTTCTTCACATGGCCTCTTAATTGCCTGTGTTATTTAAAACTGAAGTAGACACGACCAATGGAACTGGCGAAAATCTCATGTCATGTAAGGACAATTTGTTTTCTGCGGGACGCAATATGGGTGAGTGTATGGAACGCATTAGGAGACAAAGGAGGCACTCACTGACGACGCGTTTATATGGGGCATGAGGAGAGAGGTGTAGACAGGAGGAATCCTCTCCACTCATTTTAAAGATGCCATCAGACCCACATCTTATGTGTCTCCCTTGACCCCTAATATCTGCGAGAAAGAAAGAGATGATCTCAATTTTACATGGCATGGATTTCTGTAAAGCTGACCAGTCGGAGACTAAGGCTGACTCCAATGGAAACATACAAGGCGCCTATGGGGGTAGAGCACACATAACTGATGAGAAATCGGTAACCTACCACTAAAGATTGCTATTGAGGTAACTAAGATGCATTTCTGATGTGCATTCTTAATCCTATGCTTGAAATAAATATTTTTGCGTTGCGAAAGGGAATGATGGTCTATGCGTTTCTTCGATTGGAGCTAGGCAACATGAACAATCAGCTGAATGAGCCAGAGGGACGGTTAAGATAGAGGCGAAGAGATGAGGAGCCGCTGGATTGAAGGGATTTTATACATAGTTGGACAAAAGAGGATTGCGAATGGGCACTGTAGGATGACCTCACACAGTGCTGTGGTGCAGCGTTCTTTATTCCTTCCCTTCTTCCTGCCACAATGTCCTAAACTTACTCAGTTGTCCACTCACAGATATGTGGTTACACTGTAAGGGAATTATCCTAATGGAAGAAATCGGCCAGTCGTAGTTCACCTAGTTGTGATACTATTGAATTGGTGCGCAAAAATGAATTCATGTAGGAGAGAGAAGATAGCACAGGCAGAGGAGGGGATGCTGACACCAATGACATACCCCTAATTTCTATAATACTCATCCACTTTGGCCCTTTCGACGTATCTAAGACAGGGAAGTGAATGATGTTGAGTGACGAGGAGATGGAGAGGGTCGCGAAGGAAGTGCTAACGAATAACTGAGTGGCAAGAACAACAGCGCGGTGAAGTGGGATTAATAATTTTAGAAGATACGACACTTAGAATAGTGTGGCTGACGGTTTGTTCTGTGATTAACCAATTCGAATCTGGCACGAGTAAATCAATTAGCAGCAAGTGTCTCGCAGTGGCTCTTATTGCCCTCTGGCAGTGATCGTATCTCGCTGGTGGGGAGGAGGCGTCATGATTGTTCAGCTATAACAAACAAATGAGGCGAATTCGAGATGTCTACAGAGGGGAAGCAAAGCAAAGAATGAGGAATGTCCACAGTCGAATGCCTTTGCACAGTGCTGAGGCACGGCGTTGCCTGTACTCACAACTAAGAATTGCAGCTAATCATGAAAGAACCGACTTTTAAAAGGAAAAAGAGTTTTAGAGGGCGACAAAATTAGGGGCGCTTTCAAGAGCCTTGCCTCGTTAAGTATTATACGCCAGGTTACCAACAGTGACAATGGTGGAGCTGCGCATGCAAATGAAGAAGGGAAGGAGGTGAAGAAGATAAAGCAAGAATTAAGGAAAAGCTGGTGGCTTGACTTGTCGATAATTTTTACGATTTGCACTTCTTTTTGCTCTTTGATCTCCATGGAATTAGTGGAGGCGGTGGAAGTGGTCGATGAGACGTATACTTAAGGTCAGTGGATAACGAAGCGGGACTGAGACTCTGATGAAGAATTGGATGGTGGGAGCACTGATAACGCGGAAGTCTTTATGGGTGCGCTCATCGATGGCGATTTCCTTCCTTAGTCATGCCAAGGCTTATTAATTAGCAATGGATTTCATGACGGATGTCCTTTGCGATTGGATTCGTTCACACCATCGCCTTTGGGACTAAGACATAGACAGAATAGTAAGAATAGCATGCAACTCGCTCAAGGTGCACAATAAACAATGCTTAAAACTAGGGACCTTGACTACTTTTTTGTCAGGAATTAATTTATTATTAATGGCGCTTGTAATCTGGTAAGACAGTTCTCTCGCATTTCCACTTTAATAAGTTTGCTCAATCTGGAATGGCTAACTTCCAAGAATGACATATAAAGTGGTTTTTAAAGAGCTTGCTATTGTTTTTTGATTTGGACTAAGTGATGCGATGCGATATTGCGTTGCCAAAAGCCGGAAGGCGGAAAAGCATTGAAAGCAACAGACGACCGTAAAAAGCGCTGCATCGCCTGCAAAGAAATAGCTCTTAACACTGCACTGACTTCAAGGTATGTGCGACTTTATTCACAACATTGCAACCGTAGATATAATCGCACTTCGCTGTCCAAATCTGTTCTCTCTTAAAGCTCTGTTCTTGCGAAATTTTGCAAGGAGCGTTAGGAATGTTTGGCAATGGTGGCTTTGCGTGCCTCTCCGTGTACACTAGCGAACTCCAAGTAATACCTTAACTGTGATATTAAAATGCCCTCGGGTGACGGACAACAGGCACCAACAATTTATGTTCAGATTGCTGCAAGACTGCTCAATACGATTAGTGCGTCAACGCGGAATCCTTGCATACACTTTAGTTTGTTGACATAAAATATAGTTCTGTAGTATAGCATCAACGGAAGCAGTGCTCAAGGACTTCCCAGTTGCTGAACAACCACAAATTATGCGATTGAACTCGTATTCATGATTTTGCTGACTGCTGCGTCTCTGACATCTCTTACTTACCCCTCACCCAAACAGGCAATGATGGCGAAGCCCTGCATGATGCTATCCACATTAGAGCTAAATAGAATAGCATGAGTTAAGAGAAATCCCTATCGAATCACTCAGTTGTGGTGTTAAGTGTGGAACATGGTAAGGTTGAACAATTTCTAGCTATGAAGGAAACAAAGACTTCTTCGAAGTCTAATCCCGTGGTCCCTTCTAAGCCCCAGGTAAGGTTCAGGAAAGATGACATTGAAGAGACCTTATAGGTACTTGCCATGGCTAAGCTAAGGGAGAAATTTGGACTCAATTCGGGCAACTTAATGCTCTAGTTAGACACTCATTATTATTAATCGTGAGGAAACTATAGGCTCCTTAAAGGTTATGTAACCGCCATGCTGCCTAGCTAATTCCCGCGTCAGTCGTACTTTAGTACTTTGTGTGGTTAAGCTGCTGATGTTTCGAATCCCCTATCTTAAATTACATTGAGCCTAGATTCCCATGCTATACTCTTTGTGCTCTTAGGCTCCAGCCAAATCATCTCATCGCCTCACTTGCACCGCTTGTGCTTGCATCAGGACAGGCGACTCTAAAAATAGTTGTTACAGCATAAATGCATGATGCGAGTTCGCATGAATTGAGGTAGGGACTAGAATTAGTTCAAACTCGGGATGACACGAAATTGGCTTACACATTTGCAGTTGTGATTGAGCTAATGTGCAGTTTCCAGAGAAGATAGCAGATTTTACACTAAGTAGGGTCGCGCCTACGAGGCCATTAAAAATCAGTATCGATCAAGTTTTACGAAGATGCTTTTAAGCCAGAGGAGACATTTCAACCCCATTTAAATGTGTGATTCTTTACTTTGATGCTGACATTAACTTGAATTTTTACACTCAGTTTGAAGAGCAAAATCTGGGTAGAAATTTCTTGTAAATGGATCTATTAGGCAGCAAAATGTTTAGCAGTATTCATTGAGTGCGAGAAAATTCTAGTTATAAAGGGCGATTCGTTAGGACAATCTTACGATAAAAGTCGCCTTGGAGGAAAACAAATGGTGTCTGGCCGACACATCATATTACCAAGTTAATTGCAGTGCAGTAGTTCATAAGGGCGACAAATAGGTAGGCGCTAGTTAGGATTGCGTAGGTTTAATCTGAGTCCAGTGACAAAGCTGTGATGCTGCTAATTTGTAAGTAGATGCATGCGTGTCTTCTCTGCTGAATCCTCTTACACCAATTTTTTAACCAAGATGTAAAATTTCACAGAAGTGAGCTTTTAAAGGTCCTCCGATAATTCCTTAGTTACCAACGAAATTCTCTTCCCTATCTTCTGAAATCCATATCACGATTGCATAACTTGGTGCAGATTGCGAACCTAAGCCGCTCCATTTACCTTCCATGCAGGCGGCGTCATAAAGAAGCCTACGCCGCCATTAATGGTTGTTTGTTTGGGCTAGTGAGTAAGGAGTGAAAGGAAAGATTGGGCGTTAATGCTTCCAGTAATGCCACCATATCTAAGTATAAGCACTTTTCTCTTGCAACACTGCTAGGAATAATAGGAAGTATTAGTCAAAGACCGAAAATGTTGGTGAGACAGAACTGGGTTGAAAGTAGAACGAGAGTATATGGTGGGTAAGGAGAGAAATCCAAAACAGGTGTAGAAAGAACAAACTATCTGTATGTTACAATTGATAAAAAGGGGTAAACCTGCTTCGAAACCATGTTATAAATTTCCTATTCCATCAAGCGGTAAGTGCCCAACAATGCATTTCCTGACCTAGTCTAAACGACTTTCCTTTCTATGCCCCGCATTCTCACCCACCGACTTCGTCAATGTTTAATCCCGGAACACTTCAGCATTTCTATCGATGCACATGCCTTTCTTCCTTTCCACATTTCCTCCTTCACCACTGTACTCCCCCAGTTTTCTTTGCCAATATAGACAATTTGCATTTTGGTCGCACCTGCATTATCAGATATTATAACAAGAAATACCACAAGACCTTTAAAAAGCAGCCTTCTGATTCCAAACTTTGTGCGACTCTTGATCAAAATAGATAAGAATAGCTCACCTCCATCACTTTGTTCTCCCAGCTTTTCTTGTCAAAATAAAACTCCTTCCGCAGGCCAAACACTACTTGTTCGATTTTAAGGCATGAACGGCCTTAGTCTTCTGCAGAACTGAATGGGCTGCTCATTTCTAATGGATAAAATTGATGGAACCTTGTAGCCCTTTATTCCTGACCTGACTAAAATCTAACCATTGCTGTTCGATAAAATGAGAACTTCTGAGAACATTTACAGAAGGAGGCACGATATTGATTTTAATTCCGATCAATTTGGAATCCACTAAAAGGAGAAAAGAATTTCGCGCCACCAAACGTTGATTTAGCTGCCAAAAGTACCGTGGGTGTAAGTGGCGAGGTATAAGCATTTCATATTCATGAATGGCAGTTTCCATTGTATGCCAATTTTAGTTCAGCAAAGGTCATACAGGATTGCCAATTTAAAGGCTGCCCGTAACAAAGAAGGTAAAAGGAAACAACACGTGGTTTGCCTGTAGTAAAACTAAGGTTAGTCACTTGCCGAGTGAGCAGTAACTGTTTATTCTAAAAGGAATTGCTATATTTTTTCTTTGATTCAGCTTGGGCTGAAACTACCAACTAATTTAAAATAAAAGCATCAAACTCTTGCGAATCTTTGTTCGCAATTACTGCACTACTTGCCTACACTTGGGTTCTGGAACTAGTAAACTAGGCTGCTCTAGCAAATATCCAGTCACGATCATGCCAGTGTCGCAATTCTTACACAATCTTTGTTTATCTGAGAGCGCACAGCGAAGATATGCTTTAGTGACCCTTTTCACTTTATCGTCTTGGCTAAATCTTTTCTTTCTGCTATTTCCTGATTGGTGCACTTCTCAAAAACTACAACCCTTCGATGGCTGCCTTAAGCGTGTGCGGAAATTGTGTCGAATGTCTATCTTATCGTCGCCCCTGAAGCGTCTTTGCTCTCTGCTACGTCTCCAGTACTTATTACTGCACAAGGATATGTTAGATGCCTCGACGACTAAGGAAGGTCTATAGTGCATGGCATGACAGTGCAAATTTTTCACTCACGCGGCTATTATCAAATTTAGTTCAATGTAAACGTTAGAATAAACTGACGGCATCAATGCTCATATTGAAATCCTATAAATTCCAACAGTCAGCTTCATTGAATAACGGTGACCTTCTTGTGCCATACTGTTACCTTCTACAACCCTATCCTTATTCTGTAGGCATCATTCGTTTTAATACACTCTAAGCTTTTGCATTCTTATCTTAATTTTCCAACATTTTAATGAAAATCCAGCTTTGTGCATAACAATGACCAAAATAAAAACGACAGTTCCGATAAATGCCGCATGCTCGCCTTATATCAAGCACATGCTTTCTCGCAGAGCTGATAGCTGCTAAGTTTAGGCAGCCCGCCAAAGAATTCCAGAAAGCATATAAGCAGGTTTTGGTTATCGTACTTTAAAATGTGCATCTAAATCATTAAAATGCCTAGTGACTTATAAATTCACACCTAACTGTCGATAATGTGGCGTTACTGTGGCAACACCTAAGTTATCTAAACTACCGCAGGTATATGACTTAACGCAGCGAAATACAATGCTTGCCTTTCCACAAATATCAAGCATTCTTACTTTTACGGTCAGAAAATCCCCTTTAAAAATCTTTAAGATTTACACAAGCATGTTCTGCGCACTGAACCTTTTACCCTACTGAGATATCAGTTTAAATTATAAAGGCAACATCTTCAAGAAAACATCACTGATAACTTACAAATTTCGCTCACAGAATAGCGTATGTTTGCATTCTACCAAGGACTTTGCGCCAGTTGTCTACAAAACAGACGACACTTAGGCGTCAAAACAAGCACTTATTACAAGATAAGTCCGTCAAAGAAACATTCACGGATATGTTGCGAACGCACATGAACTAACATTGTTTCGAACGTTGAATATCCTGCAAAGCATTCTGTAGAGTAAAAGCACACCTCCGAATCTGCCATTCTTTGGGCTGAAGCATTGTATGGCAAAGCAGAAATTTAGGAGAAGTTTGTGCGGGAAGTCAAAGCTGCGGCTGGGGAGCAGCACACGCAGGGGATTATAATCAAGGGGTAGCAGGTGCTCACTCACTAATATGGGAAGCAAAGAGAAGCTTGCGAATTGAGCGGGACACACACAGTATACACAGTGTTTCCAGACTCTTTCGAGGATCAAAGGAAGCTTTACGACACATAAGAGGGCACGCGGCAAAAATGGAGGGGTTTAGTATTTTTCCTTACCTTTCTGATGCCACAAGAGCCCCCCGTAGGATCTGTGAAGCATTTGGCAAATCGGGCATTGCGATTCCAAGGTGACTAAAATACGCCATGCATGAGCAGAAGAGGAGGCGAAGATTGCGAAGTAATTTACTTGGTTTGGCTCTTCATCGCGCATCTCATCGTTATTTAGATTAAATTAGAGTCGCTTTGCTTAGTACATTTTATTTATGCAATAACCTGATGCAAAACTAGTGGGCATAAGCACAAATACTTATTCAAAAATACATGAATGCATGCGCACAGAGATATTTGTCTAAAAATGAGAAATGCCTACCATGATGCTCGCGAATTAAGTGCTCAAGGCCTGAAAAAACGTCAGTGAGTAACGCAGAGCAAGCTGTGCAAATGTAGAAATATATTTTAACGGCGGAATTGGCAAGCTGCTCAAAACCTTGCAAATGAACTTGTGTTGAATTCTACGGATGGGAAAGTGGCCCCTCCGGATCTGTTTTCAGCATTACGTGCAATCAAAACGCGGAGGAGCGGAACTCGTAAGCAGGACCAAAATTTTGAGCAATAAGGTCATGTAATTAGGGTTCACTGTAATGCAAAGACCTTTTCTTCGCTAAGAGCTCTAGTTAAAGATATATTAAGAATTACACTTCCTTCTTTTAAGAGATGAAAAGGTGTTTGCCAATAATGGATTTTAATGCACCACGCTAAACTGCTGTTCGCTAATCTATAAGGTGTGCAGATGAAATCGAAATCGTAAAACATTTTTTCAAGTGACACAACGCTTGTGATGGTTGAAGATGTCTTTGATCCGCTCAATAGCTCTAAACTCCTTGCACCTGCCTAGCAACGGGAATGGAGCACGTTTTGGACTCTTGAAGAAGTGTGTATAATAATTGCCGTTTTCATCAAGCAGTCGAGTATATGATAAATTTAATATAATGCCCATAATCTTGTGGACGAATTACCTACGATAGCTGAACAAATGCAAGCTGGCAGAAATCGTTGCCTCCAATGAAGAGCGCAGCTACTCATTAAATCCAGGCTTCGTTTTCATTTGTTTGGAATAATATTTAGTGCTGAGCCAATACGGAATGTTTCGAGTGGTTCGCACTGTGTGACCCTCATTATGAGTCAAATGCTTTACGATGCTAGACAAATTAGCACTTGATAGCGTCATGCTGAAGTTATGCCTGTCTAATATGATTACTTGCCATCTGTCTGCAATACATTTTCGAAAGCCAGGACTATAACCATGTTTAATAAGTTCCTGTATGGCAAATAAGTCACATAGGAATGGTAGTTGTGAAACTTAGTTAAAATTCGATCGAATTTCGAGGACTTGGTCATGCTGTATTTTACTTATGACGTGGGCGTCTGCATTTTGTTTAATGTAATTTTGCCGTGCGTGTTGTAGTCGACATAGCTAATTCGGTGAAGTTATTTTGATAAATGCTTTTGGTTCGTTCAGGCAAAAAAAACAGTTAAAAACGTCAAGTACCTGTTGCTAAATTGGGTAACATAAAGAGAAACACAAAAGCATCATAAACACGTGTCGTATGCCTGCATAAGGAAAAGAATCAAGGTAGCCCACGCGCAAGGATAGATCAGAAGCAGCCATAGCTCTTTCCTCCTTTCGTCTTCATAACGGAAAATTATTCGTGGAAATATCCTTGTTGAAGTGTTATACACTCGATGGAAAAGACAATTACTCTTCCACTTAATTAATTGCGTATAACTAAGAATTAGGATCTCGGCTACCATTAAGCGGTGCATGTCCCAATACTGT
This sequence comes from Taenia hydatigena, assembly GCA_036345935.2. Classification (NCBI taxonomy): domain Eukaryota; kingdom Metazoa; phylum Platyhelminthes; class Cestoda; order Cyclophyllidea; family Taeniidae; genus Taenia; species Taenia hydatigena. Next base: position 10,256 of record JADWOT020001313.1, read on the forward strand.
GAGGGCATGCTATCCAGTATTGAGCATCCGTGTCTTAGTTGCAATATGAAGGTTGCTTTATTCCTCTGAGTTGCCCAGAGGACAATCAGACTAATGACGGTGTTTCTTTGATGCATAACAGCATCGTGTTTTCGGAGACTCCACTGAACTTTTCTGTGTTGACGCCTAAAGTCGCTCCTAAAATATAGGCTCAAGCCATACCATATGGAATATATTTTGCCCCCATTTTTTGGTTATTCTAGAGATTTAAGGCCTATTGTCCTTCTAATGGGCACACGATCAAAGTTAAACTATTTTCCTTGACCACTCCGCATCGATTTGCTGTGCCGTTGTCTTCTGCACTCTTCCTTATTTCCTGTCAACAGGTTTGACGTGAGGCCTGCCTCCACGGGTATGTAGTATAGCACAACCTGTCCAACGCAAAGCTCTGAATCTCAAACCTCATTCACGTATTCGTGGTGCAGGAAGTCGATATAACGGTTGGAATTATTGTGAGCCCACCAACAGAATGCAGGTTATTGCAGCGGATACTCGTACAGCATCATAATTCCTTTTTTATTCTAATACATTAATGATACCAAGCTTTAATGATTTTCTCAGTACTTTTAAGTAGGCAAGAGAATCCCAAAAACGTCAAAGAATCTACAAGGTGCTTAGGAAATGAATTGTTTGGCACAACACGCAAACAACCAATTCATTCTTTGCTTTTTTTAGTCTATTCTGCCTTGCGTTGGCTTAATGTGTGCTATTCTGTTCTATTCTCCTTTATTTCTATTCGCTTTTCCTTCTCCTCTAAGCACATGGACAAATTGAGTATCACCAGGTGACTATGAAACCTCTGTTACCATTGCATCCTCTCAGGCACTTACCCCCTCTCACACTGCATCTTAACACCAGCAAGCTGCCAAGCCTCAACTATGAATAATATCAAATTTGAAGAGACCAATAAAGAGCATGCCCTAATGCTTTTGCCATCTCGGCTTTCTTTGCAAATATAGCCACCTTACACATTTGCTACATCTGCATTGTCTGAAGTGAAAGTGAGAACTGTCGCTATCTCATACAGAATGAAAAGTGTTGCTAACTTACAAAATCTGATCGATTTTGGATTAATTTGGATTAAAAGAACGGAACTTTATACTCTTGCTGCCTCTGATTTCTTTGCAAAAATATTGTCTTTGCGCCTCGGTCAGACATGAGTCGCAGAACTATAAAACGTGAACCGTCACAAGCAATTACAAGGAGAAATAGGGTGTTGGGTTTCAAATCTGATCATTTTTAAATCGAAAGGGAGAGGGAAGGGTGCTGTTTTACGTCCTTACTGGAAGCTATTATAGAATGAAACATGCACCTGACTTTCAATTTAGATTAATTCTGGTCGCAGGGAAATGGGATCGCCAGTTGCTTATTCAATGTCAATTGATCTCGTCTAATGTTAGTCAGTTTAAATACTAATGGTCGCGGTTCGAAAACAATTAAGATCGACTACTCTATAAATTAAAGAAAAAGGTTAATTTGATTGCGCTGGATACTGGCAGAATCATTCCTTGTTGCCAACCTTTGGCGAGAAATTACCACCATTCGGTACCTATAAAATCAAACCACTTTTAGGCTTTCCAGAATTTACACGGAATCGCAGTGGCAATAAATGAAGAAATGGCGCAAAGAATTGTAGAGATCATTCCAGTGATCCGAAATGTATTCCGCTAACAATCGCTAATTAATTATTTATTACTAATTATTATCATCAGGCTTTTGTAAAATCAAAGGCGGCACGGGTATTCGCAGCCTACGAACTTGCATCAAAACAGGTGACGACAGCTTTAATGTGTGCAGTCTTTATTTCTAATGTGACTACTGCCTCCTAATTGTCGGTCACAATCGCAAATAAAGCCAAATACAATTCACTTTACTGCAAAGATGGGTACGCTCCTGTGGTAAGCGTTCAAAGAAAGGGAGTTAATGATCCCTTGTTTAAGAGGCAATTTTAAATCGTGTGATCTGCAATTTATGGTTTATATGGTCGAATAAACCACCACTATTTAAATATTTTAAATATAAGATCCCGTTCAAAGTCATCGTTAAACTCCAGCTTTCCTAGAATAGATTATTACTGATTTTGCACTCTATAGGCATAATACAATTAGGAAAATATTTTACTATTCTTCAAAACCTTGCCAAGTCAGCGTTTGGTATACATCAGTTCAAATCCTGTTAATGCGATTATTTGCTTGAATACCAACGCAGCAGAATTTAAGTTTTGCATTTGAGTCATCAGCATTAGTGGCTTCAAATTTTCTTTGTTATGATAAAGCTTCTGCACGTTGAGTACGTTTAACAGCCATCTAAATTATTAACTCACCAAGGATCAGACAAACGCGAAGAAAAATTCCCTCCTCTGCTCTATGTCCTTCTTTACCAAGAGAGGAGTCAGATACTTACTCAATGAGAAGGTAATCGCATTACAATCTTTGAAGACTATTAAGAATCTTGGATTGTAAGAGGATCACACGTCCTTTCCGCACATTTCTTTAGCACCATATTTGCAAGCCTTAACTCCTAGCACCAGTTTATGCATGCCTATATGCGAATTAGACTGTGAGCATGTATCTAGAAATTGGGGTAGAGGAAGCTATGATGTTGCTTTTAGAGACAAGTGCTTTCGCAGCCTAGCGTACGCGCCAGCTAATATTTGATTGAGAATGGATAATGCATAGTTCTGGTGATTGTCTTTCTGGAACATACATCTTAGGCGGCCCTGCGCAGCTACATCTCATTATAGGTTGTGAGGCCAGAATGCAGCTTACTGCTACGTCTTATAGCTATTTGCTCTCTTCCGGTTCAAAGGGCTGATAGACTACAACTCCTTCCGAAACCACGACACCTCTCATATGTCGCAATGCAATATTTCCACAAAGGCTTGTAAACATAGTATTTGGGTTGCCTTTTGTTTAGCAGAAAATTCTCTTACAGAATGCGTGTAAGACACCCCTATCGGTCTAATCCTATGTGCATGACTTTCAAGGTGCACTTCATCACCGGCGTTTAAGCAGCCCGCAGAAAATGGTCCTAGCAGCACTTATCTTGGTTCTGTTTAGTATTCTACTCATGATTCCTGGCATTTTGTCAAGTGCGAAACATTAACGAAACGCGGAAGAAATGGATTACCTTTTAGCCAGTGTGTACTTTTTGAATAACTGTCAGCACCCCCTTCATTTGGAATGGGCAGACAATTTTGCTATTTTCTGAGTCATCGCTGAATAGCAAATCTCCTGTGGCCTATTCAGCGAAAATGCAGCTCGAAACCTCTTGTCGTCGCTGCAACAATAAAGGATCTCGCCCAACAGAACCTCACGAGAGCGGTACCATAGAGTGCCGACCTACAGCATTTTGAGATTAGTCATCCAGACAAATGCTTTAGGGCATTTCAAGGAAAGCAGTTTCTAACTCATGAGTCGACTCGTGAAGTCAAAGTCAGCCACCTTCACAACATCGACCAGCACGTTTTGTGGTTTATATCATGGTGGATAATGCGCCCCACTAGGTAATACCCAAGAGCCTGCTGCATTTGGTACATGAATGACTAGATGAAAAATTAGTATAAGTAAAATCCTAATTTAACAGTTCCAAGGAGCAATCCAGTGTTTTTATAAGTAGGATCTAAATGCAGCCTGAGACTCACAATTAAAAATTCAAAAACTAGATACATATTTTACCATCGCATAGAATAACGTGCTCTTGACCATAAAAGGTCATAGGTCCTTGGGATATACGTCGTAACGTTGGAGCGTTCGGGATCTTCTAGGAGCGCAATTTCCCTGATAACAGCTGAGGTACACCTTGGTCAGAGTGCCCAAACCTAATACCCCAACTTTCGATAGAGACACTTGTAAACACCCCGTACGTGCCTAGAAAGTTGAAGTAACTTTTTGCTGAGCCTCCTTTGATTTTCCAAGTTGTGGAATACTAGAAAGCTCGAAACCTGACATCACCGTAAAATGGAATAACTGCAGCCTTAGCACTAGCCAACCTATACAGACATTCGCACACTTGGTAAATGATCCATTGGGGAGGAAAATATCTTTGAATGGCCATCTAATACTAAAGCGTTAGTAGCTCCCGTAAAGATTTAGAGGATGCTGGATTAGTAGCTGCCTAAAAGCACAACTAAGTGATTTCACTTCCGCTTTCCCTTTACCAACACACAAAATAGTAGACGTAAGACTGCTGAATCCGTTTTACCAGTAGGCAGTACTGTGATTTCGCACTGCTCACACAAGGGATACATTCCTGAGGTCTTCATAGAGACCGATAAAGTGACCAATAGAACCTAACTTGCACTTAAATTGAAAGTGGCGACCAAGTTGCATCTTGAACCCGAAACACATTTGAAGACCCCTTTGTTTGTTCTTCCACAGCAATTATTCTCACACCTCTTTTTTTACTGATTGCTCATTGCATACTAGTACTTGGGTAAGAAGTCAGCATGAAAGCGCATTTCTAATGCCTTACACGCATTTAGAGGATCAGCCGATTCATCCCTTAATTTTTGTAGAGCATGATCAGTTAAATCACATATTAAAATGTACAGTATTTCGGGATTACTGCATATTGGAATAAGTAGTGGTGCGCAATCCCGACTGGATGAATGCATGTTGAATCCAGCCAGAAAACATCAGCAACGTCTCATAAACATCGTTGGATGCATATAGGGCACCAATTGCCTTTCGTAGCAAAACCAGTTATGAGGCTTCAAGCTAAGACTACTCATAGATTAAATAATGACTTTTTAGTGGTTTTAGACAATTCAAACAACAAAATCTCTTATAAAATAAGTCAGTTCGTCTACAGTGAGGGTGTCCATTCTCAACACAGTTAGCATATTCGATGAACCACTTTTCGTTATGAGATCAAGCAGATCATTAAACCATTAGCTAATTCAGAATGTGCATTAAATCGGCATTAAAATTAGCGAGAGATGGGACTCAAGATAGCAGCTGCAGAGGCACTATTCAATGCGTTCGTAGCTAAGGCATGGCTCAAGCAGTCTGATACTGTTCGTGCTTATCAAGCAGAGAGCACCACTTTCTCAATTCGATCCATTCTTTGTAACAGTAATGCGGTAACGCCGACATTTTTGTAAGTACCAATTACTCCTACTTCCATTGACGCCTGTTGCAGTGGTAGTGGCAGTGTTTGCGGTAGATGCCTTAGGAAGCAGACATGTCAAGCGGCGGCGAAGGGCGAGGAGGAGGGGTGGTGATCATCACATTGACCGTAGTGGTAACAGCGATGACGATACCATTATATGGTGGTCAGAATTTGGGATTTTGTGCAGTGTCAGTTCCTTGCCTCGCCTTCTCTAGTTAAAGTTTGACTCCCTTAACGTAAGTCTAAACGGCAAACTCGACCTTTCGGTCAAGCTAAACTATTCAACTGCTTCGTAACAAAAATGCGAGGTCATCCACTTTGCCTTTTTAGGCAACGGTTTAATGATAGCACTGTTGCTAGAAATACCTGCCTGCTATTTTTATTTGTTCAACTCTCGGTCACCAAGCTTTAGCTTTTTGCTTCTCCATTTTAGCCTCAACCTCTTAACTTTTCCTAATCATCTGGAAGTAAATATCAACTAACAGTTAAATGTTTTCGTTAAATCAGCAGACAAAGTTTTAAACGCGCCCACGAGATCTGCTTACTAATACCAAATGATCCAAAGAAAGCACTCGAAATACTTTGAGAGCTCAAAGTTTGTTGACGTGCGATCTCTCCTTGATGACTGAGAACGAATCTATAATTGCAATTAAGTGAGTGCAGTTCTTGACTACATGAGAAGACCCCAGTGCTTTTATCCACATTTGTTCACAACCAACTTCACGGAATTAAACACGCTCGTCTAGTCATATACTTTTACCTTATGCGATGTGGCATTAGGAACGCATGTCTCGGTTATGAGCACCAAAAGTAGTATTTGTTGGTCATTTTCCAACAAATAAATATGGATTATATTATCGGCCGAATACGATTTTTAAAGAATGCGTATAGGCATTAAGACTATGACTGTATAACCCATCTGGTGGACCCTTTGCACTTCCACAAGGGAAAATTACTAGCCAGCTTGGGGTCTCTGACGCCCATCAGATATTAATAATTGCAGTCATCACTAGCAGATGGAGAAATAAGTCATGAGTGACGGTGTTTAAAGTGCGGATTCAGAATATCAAGCACTTAGATTGCAAATCTTGCATTTAGACAGGCTGGGCCGCATCCGCACGCCCACTATCATCCTCCATCTTGGCTTTTACTTACGAATGCGTTGTTATTCTGCGTCTACACTTCTAGCTATCATCTTCGAGGAGCTGCTAACATGCGCCCAGCTCACATAAAAACCACTCTAGTCCATTCTGCTCAAATGCTTTGTTGTGAACATCTACCCATTGTCGGCTGAACGAACAGACAGGATGCAAAGGAACGATTTATCAATGGAACAATCGACTATTGCTAATCTAGGCATTTCCATAGTATTGCTGTAGACGTTAGCGAACCATAATCATCCTATTTGAGGTCAAATCTCTGTTGACACCACTGTGGGAGCAGAAAGACAATGCCACACATGGTCAGCTCCATAGCTTTTGTCAATTTACATGCCTTTATGGCTACGTGCATTCCTGCACGTACACAGCCTCAATCTGGAGGAGCTAATGGAGCGACGGCAAAAGTTATCCCAACACACGGAATGAGGAGACCTAACTAGCGAGGAATGTTGAGTTAGATATCGCATCGCCAATTATTAAGTCATCACTGATGTCACTGACAGGAGAACAATTGGCTTAGTGAAGTCACCAACAAGGCGCCAGTGACAGAACTCAGACCCGCATCCTTCTGTTTTGGAGACAGGCGCCTTATCCATTAGGCCACAGCAGCTCAATTTATAGACTTCCCTCATGGCAGCCTCCGCCTGCTGTGCTTTGGTCTTGTCCCTCTGTCTCGAGTTCACTACTCACTATCGCGTTAGTCCGATTCCCCTACTCCTCTATATCTCCACTCGGTCTTTACAGCCATATTGCACACCACTCTCACCACAAATTCCATCTGGGTAATTTAGTAATAACCTAAAATTTCGTGCAAATGACAGGCTAAGATTCAGCATGGTATTCAAATTGGTTCACTTCTGCACAAAGTTGTGGGAATCGGAAAGACTTCTATGGTGCAAATATAGCCCGCCGGACAAGCAGAGCAGAGGGCAGTGTAACATTCCTTGGTCGGAAGCACTCATTTTCTGGGCCGCGATTAATGAACCTTGTGGTTTATGGACGAGCAATCTCTAATATCGCCGAGGGAAGAAAGCGGCACATGGGAGCTGGCAAATAATACGGAAAGTCAGGATCACTTAGTGAGCCACCGCTTAACCCCCATGCTCGTCGTCGTCAACCGGAGCGCCTACTTCACAAGGCACCTACCGCAAACGCAGCCTTAGCCACTGCCACGGCGTCATTAAAGTAGAAGCTGTTCATACATACGGAAATTTTTAAACCACCGCACTACAGTTGTAAAGGATAAACTGGTATAAGAAGGAGGTGTACTGCTTGACCACAGCGGATGGCCATGGTGAGGAAAAAAAGGAGTTAAAAGGAAAGGCAGCAGCTGTTGGTCTCGTGGCCTACGGGTTCGAGTCCCGTCGGGGTTGTAAAGCTACCTTATTTCCTTCGCTGCTCGTAGTGGCACTGTATCTGTCCAGCAACGAACTAAAACGAAAAGGCACTGGATGAGAAAAGACAGTCAGCTGCACTAGATAGGAAGAGGTTAAATTATCAGCATGCCAAGTAGGAGCCGCCACACTATTAGGACAATGCCTAACTTAATAGACAACCTCTCTACCACCAGCTTCCTTCCTTCTTCCCCATTCCTGTCCACTCCCTTTACCACCACCTATTTCTCACGCCTTTACCTTTGCACTCACTTCCTGACTCACTTTCGACTCTAACCTCTCTCCTCTAATCAGGTACTGTCTTGCCGCGGTGAGATATGGAATGACTTATAGGGTAGTTAAGGTGTGACTGATTGAGTTGACACATTTGACATGCCTCTACAGCTGGTCACTCATATCACATTAGACTGATGGTGCAAATCTGTGAGTTGATGGATCGGTTGCAGTTACTGATGGATGGTTGAGGGGTTAGGCATGATACGGCAGAGCAGAGAAGAGCAGGCGTCATTTCATTCATATACAACTTTAACGTTTTCGATCCTTTATTGCTCATTCCTTCCAGCGAATAAAACATTTGTCAGCCATTCGCAAAACGTGAAGTCAAATGTATATCGCCTTGAAGCTACTGATTTAAAAAGAGAGAAATTTCAGGGCCCAATTGACGATAAGATGGAAAGGGAAATAGAGAAATGAATAATTTTTGGTGCACTTATGCAAAATTTATTCACAGGGACAAATGGGCGGAAGGGTCTTCCACGACATTTGTTTCATCTAATACTGCTCAGCCCGTCACCGGCCAGAGAGTACAGTCTCTTTTTAAACACTGCTTTTGTCGCTAAGGTGAATCTGATGAAGGAAAGAAGGGCAAGGGGACATGATAAGTGAATGTTAAGAAAGTAAGTGTAAAGTGGATGTTGGTAACTCGCACTGGCCCTGATAGTTAACGCACCTAAAGTTTGCAATGACACAGACGCGACTGACCTTATAGCACTGCATCCTCAAACATATATTCCGCAAGGTCTTCTTGCCCGTAAAGCCCCAAAAAACAGGTGGTGGTAATGGTGGTGGGGTAGGTCAGCAGGCTAGGGCGTCGTCCTAACAATGTCGGTGTCGAGAATTCGAGCCTATCACCAGGCATGACAACTTTCCGCCAACCAATTTTTAGTCGATTTACTGACCTTTCTTGTCTAGCGGCAAAGTAGGTAGCAAGTGCATCCTTCCTGATGCAATTCGTTGTTGGATAGACACGATGCCACTGCAAACAGAGGTGGAGACAAAGAATCTTTACGGCTTTGGTAGGATTCTAGTCTGAAATCTTTTGATCCGTAGCCAGACACCCTATACATTAAGCGGCGGATTCAAAAAGTATGTTTTCGCATCTCTCCTCTTCTTCCTCCAAATCATCATCTGCTGCAGCAATTAAGCAGCACACCTCCTCCCCATGTCGATCCACACTTTGCATCGGCAATGCAATAGTTCCAATGTTTCCTAAGTCGAACCGCTTCTACTTCCCATGACACCTGTAGTAGTGGTAGTGGCTGTGTTTGCTGTAGATGCCTTCCGAAGCAGAAGTGCCAGCCGGCGACCATGAGCAATGAGGAAGGTGGTGGTCATCACATCTGCCTTGGTGGCAACAGCGGCGATAATACCAGTATATGGCGTTTAGCGTTGGGGACTTTAAAACTCAAGACTTGCTATCAACTATCGAGGGGACGTCAAGAGATCGGTCGTTTGGACCGTACACGTAGTTGTGGAGTGGGTAAACAAGGTCGGATGTTTGACGACTCCTTTCGATACTTTTTTAGTCGCTTACACTACCATTGCAGCTTAGGATTACATAAAACAGCCGTCGCTAACCCGGAATAAAGTGCGCTGATTTGTGCGATGAATAGCTGGAATTTCTATTTTCTTCAATTGTGACGAAAGCTCAATCAAGTACGCTGAACTAGAGTATGCCGAAAACAGAGCCTATCCTAAAAACCCATCATCACGAGGAATATTCGCGCAATATAGATCAACAATGTCAGCTCTCTGGTCGTAAGTGTAACTAGTAAGCCTCAGCATTTAGCCTGTCATCGACTTTTTAGAATCCTAATTATTATCTAAACCCTACGCCCTAATATCGAGCACCCAATTTCGCTGGTCCCTTGAATTAGGCAGCAATTTTCTGCTTTATATGTAGGAAATACTAAAGTCAAAAAGATACGCACTCACTACTTAGGTTCAGTAACATATGCAAACTTCTACGATCGAAATTGGGTGGAAGTTAACCCTATTCAAAGTTAGAGAGCATTGATACCTGGAAGGCCATCGCAAGAGGGACTCTCTGAGTATCAAAGCGGCAGCAATAAGGTAAAAAAATATCGCATCGATTTATTCGAATATTGTGCACAACAATTTTAAGTACAGCAACCCTCGATGACATTTGCGATCACTAAGAGCGTCAGAACATCGGCTACACTGGTACATCGAAATAAACGCATCAATTTCTCGAAGGAGAAAAAATCTTCAGTGCCAGCACGAAGCAAGCTATAGAGGCAAAGGTCAATCGCAAATCAAACTTTGCTTTAAAGCATTGCATTCCATCAAGCATGTTTATTAATGGAACGATTGAAAATATCGGGAAAATCAACAAAAGAAACACAACAGATGGTTTAATTACGAAAGTGAAGTGGTGAATTGCGCAGAATATGATTTGCAATTTGTTAAGTGGTACTGATCAGGTGGTAGAATTTGGGCGAGAATGGTGTGCAATATGGTTGGAAAGACCGAGTGGAGGTGTGGAGGAGTGGCGGAACCGGTATTGGGGAGAATCGGGCAACGCGATAGTGAGTAGTAAACTCGAGACATAGGGACTAGACCAAAACGCAGTGGTCGGAAGTTGTACGGAACTGGTGTGGCCTAATGGACATGGAGTCTGCCTTCTAAGCAGAAGATTGCGGGCTCGAGTCCCGCCACTGGTGCTTTGTTAACGATTACCAATCCAACCATCTTCCTGTCTGTGACGTCAGTGCGAATCCAGTAATAAGTGATGCGATTGTATCCAACTCGACACCCATCGCTCCCCAAGCCTTCTCATTCCGTAAACGGGCAAAAGTCCTGCCGTCTCTTCACCAACTCTTCTGGCTTTAGGCTGCATGCGTGTTCGAATGAATGTAGCTCTAAAGGCGTGTCAAATGACAGAAGGTACGAAGCTCATAATGGTGTCTACAAAGATGTGACCACAAATTGGATGATAATCGTTCGCGAGCGTTAGCAACTAACCATGGAGGCGCCTAGATTGCAATCTTTTATTGTTCCATTGATCGATCGCTCTTTTGTATTCTATCTGTTCACTCAGTGAACTATAGGTCGGTGCTCATTACAAAGCATTTACGCAGGATGGATTTGGGTGGATTCGATATGAGCTGGGTGCATGTTAGCAGCTTCTCGGGAGATTTTGACTGCAAGTGTAGACATGATAACAACGCATTTGCAGGTGAAATGCGAGGTCGAGAACCGTAGTGGCCATAGGTCAGTAACCCAATTTGACTTATTTCTCCACAAGTCAATAATGACCTTAATAATTAATATCTAGCTAGCGTCTGAGATCGCAAGTTGGATTTCAAATCCTTCCCACGGAAGTGCAAAGGATCTATCAGATGGATGATGCAGCCATAATCGTAATGCCCCTACCTATTCTCTACAAATCTGATTCAAATGATAATACAGCAACAGCAACATCCACTTGTGCAAGCAGGCTACGTATACATTGAATGCTTGCATTTTTGCCTGCATATAATGCAGGAGAGTCGATAGAACACAATGTAAAGACGACATTGTAAAATAGATTAAGTGCCTGAGCTCATTGGGTGGCGAATTAGTCTGACTGAAACTGGTGCAATTATTCGTCCCGCAGGTAGGCTTGGGACTTAAAAAGGCAGAGAAACTCCAGCATGGATGGATTAATGTAGGTGGGAGGGAAGTTGGATGCACTGACGTGCGGCGTGGCATAAGAGACGAGGGATGACGAAAAAGTTAAGGTTGAATGGCTGATGTCGTCCAGAATAATGGGTGAATGTGCTTTGGGCGCGAATGATGAGACGGTGGGATGTAAGAAGCAAGTCAAAGCGGGCCTTGCATGGAGTGCATTACGCTGAAGTCCTTTCAATTTGTGATTTACACTTCCGTATCTGATTCCATCCACTCCCGATCTTGGCTCAAAATGTGCGAATTAGAGAGGATTCGGAAATGATCAGCAGTAAGGCAGAGTCGAGATCTGCCTGAAGTCTCCCTTTGGGGATCTCTGTCAACTTATGTGATGCATATGCTTTCCCGCTCGCAGGGTTTGGTTGAAAATCACAATGCCCAGATCGCCTACTCGTGATTTTTATTCAGCTTTATTCAAATCATTCGACTGTGCCATGCTCATGCGACTTTCGTGACTTCTGTTCACCGTTGCAGGGCCTTGCTGACGTCATGGCTTCGGCTAGGTGGAATTCCTCTAAACTGTTTGCGCCATAGCTATGAAACTAAACATTACTACTCCTCTCCACCCCGTTCGGAAACATGAGCCCTGTATTCACCAAATGCTGGTAGCTGTATCTCTCTATTCCCTTTGGAAACGATGTCAAACCGGTGCTTTAGCAGAGTCATATAAATCATTAGTCTGCACTGCTGAACTAGCTTTGGCCTCCACAGCTCTACTGGTCTAATTAATTAGGCTAAATGGTTCTTAAAGCACTGTACCAAAGTGTGTCGCTTCCCAATTGTATTATCAATCACATGATTCTGTGCTTCACTGGTTCCATCTTGAAGTCGTTTAGAAAACAAGATATTTGAGTAGCTACACTACGCTGTTGCTGACTCAGTTTTATCTGAAAAATCTGTTTTTTTTTTTTTAGTTAGATTTAGTATTCGCCAATGAACTTGGACTGAATCAAAGCAACTAACTTTTGAGCGGGTTTCATGCCCCTTCCGAGGTCCAACAATGCTTCTTAGAGCACGGATGGTGGACAAAAAATTTTTATCCAAATTCACCTGTTTTCTCTCCTAAACCTACTTTGTTTTCTTTTAAGCCCCGTTCTTTGACATTTCTATGCACCACCAAATAAGTCGCATGCAGATAATCAATTACTTTTATCCAAGTAGTGTTTCATATAAATTACGCAGTGCTGTTTTTTTTGCAATTGCTTGCTAATCTAATGAACCAGCTACTCTTGACCTCTTTACAGCAATTTCAGTGGCATTGGAGCAAGTCGATGGCTTTCTTTTCTGTGAGGCTTTCTCTATTTTGGTATCCAGGTCTGCGTTTGTCATAATCTGGCTTAAGCGAATTCCTTTGTAAAAAATAATGGAAATCAGCTGCGCCATAATATTTTGAGACGGAATTATCAATCCTTAAAATGACTGAGTTTGACAACCTCAGTTGGCGCTACCTTATTTAATTCAACCGCCTATTTGTGGTGGGTAAAGGCCACCCGCATTGCAACCGTTTTGTTATAACCGCCAAAGTAATAATTGCATGTTCTTTTGTCCACAATATTTGTCTGTAGCTGCTGGTATCTAGAGCACAGTTAAGGCGTTCCATTCAATTTAAATTAATTGTCCCGGAATATTAAGTATATGGATATTAACGATTCCATTTATTAAGATGGTGTAGCTAATAATGAATTTTGCTGATAATTATGCTGGCTGATTTTGTGTGCTGACTGAGCCCTTTTTGCGAGGGTGAATTGCGCTGTTTATTTCTTCTCGCCTACGATAAACAAAGCGAATGAAGCTGAATTGCTGATCCAACCATGCAGTCCCTCAATTGCTTACAAGCGCTTTTATAGTGTACCAACTGATAATGTCGACTCCGCTCATCATTAAGCAAGGTTTCGGCCTTTACAACTGTGGCATGCAATTTTGTAGTGCACAAAAATTAGGTGTGATAGTGGTGACACCAACCAGTAGAAAGTATGAATAACTCACGCCTGTAGCATGGCGCATGCATTTGCTGTCTAAATTTGCTCTACAGCAGTTTTTGTTGTATTATGTCATATTTTGTAACGATAAGCTCTGCTTACCCTGTTGGAAATCTTCTCTGCCTCAATGACTAAATTGTCGAGAGTTCTGTCAATGGACCACTTCGAAACAGTGACCGAAATGCAAAAAGTCACATCGTATTGATGCAGCCTATTAAGACTCGATCGGTTCGGTTCTCCATTTAATGGCAAATCTCAGCTTCCTAATTTTCTTTCAATGCACTTGATAAACCCAAGGGTGAGATCAATTTTTCAGCTGCATGGATCGGTCCTTGAATGCAGGCCGTCTGGTGATGACCTTGCCATCTAGAGAATGCCCAAGCAGCAGTCATTCTGACGGAACAAAGGCAGTGATGATATCGAACTAAAGGCAGTCTAACGTTTGTCATTGGTTGCAAGATTTAGTCCCAGCTCGGCAAATAATTTAGATTGGCTTTCATTCACAGCATATGGACTGCACGATTCGCCATGGAGGAGATAGGGAAACTTAAATTTCTCCTCAGCTAATGTCTACAGATTAGGGTTGAATGGACAAATACTTATAATAAAGTTGTAATCAACTCAAGGGAACAAAATTTTGAGTGTTAAGTTAACGTTTTGGCAAATTGTGATGTCTTTTTGATGGCAGATATCTTGGGTTGTCCGCCTTCTACTGATATTTATCTGTTCACATGTCACAAAAAACTGCGCTACTACAAACATCTACAACGTGTTTTAGAGAGGCAGCCATTGGTAAAATGCAGCGCTCATTAGCAACTCACAGCAATGACAACGAGCCAAACACACGATAAAGACTCACCACATGGCGTAATTTCCTTATTAGCCCATCAAATGCAAACTTGAATAATCTGCAAAATTGCAACATTTCATATTTGTACAATGCGACTATGCCTTGGCAAAATAGGTAAGTTTTTAATATTCTTCGCAATTGACTATGCTGTAAAATTTGATTAGGTGTATATTACGCTTTTGAGGGATATACTTTAAAGCGAAATCGCCTCGCTAGTATGTAATGGCCGTAGTGAGGAAGAGGTCGATCCCTTGTACAATGCAGTCGATAAAGCCGCAATCGACAGTTACATTAACCTTTAATAAAACGATCATTCTTTTTGAAATAACGCTAATGTGTGCTCAAATTTTGGACCGTAAAACATGAAAGTTGCCAAAATTTGCAATCGATACAAAGCGATTTTGAAATATCCTTTTCAGAATAATTCGTCTCCTGGAAGCTGTATGCAATCAAACCACATGGCAATATTTCATTCACTCTTCGAACACTTGACCTGTGAACGTGTACATCACTCGCAATTTAAATGGAGCTGTGAATATAACATCTGTATCGTCTACGCTGTGTTCACTCCACCTTTACTCAATTTTCGGCCCCTTCCTCTAATCTCTTAGGTTTTAATGTAAAGTATTCCAAGACAGCAACAAGGTTTGAGGTAGAAGATGACAGTAAATGTGCAACCCTCTTTTGCATTGAACACGCTTTTGTTCTTATAGCACATAGCAAAGTATATATCCGTAGGGGTGAGTTGGAGCAGTTTTTCGGTGGTCCTGTATCACAGGTATGCAAACGCATGATTATCAAATTCGTATTACGCTATAATCTATTTAATAATTCGTTGCACGTATAACTGCCATCTGACCTGGTGCGACGCACAACGTTTGCTTTATTATCTCAACATTATTATTATTATTATTATCTCTACTCATTGGATGCCCTTACCCTGTGGGGTCAACATTCGTAATGCGAATGCGTGGAAATGACATAAAACATACAGAAAACTTACAAGTTTTGCTGGCGTAATAGTCCATTGCCGCATTCTAGCCAAACAAAACATCGTGCAAGTCTGCGAATTGGAATAGACCGAGGTGAAACCATAACCGCACAAAATATGCCTGACGGACGAGAAAATACTTACATAAATGACGTAAACGCAGATGTTCTTGCATTTCCTCCAACGTCAGATATCCTGTGTTGCATTCTGTGCAGTAAAGGCACATTTCTGAATCCGCCGTTTTTTGAGCTGCAGCAAGGTACAATAAGGCATGGAGTTGTAAGTTGTTCTCAAAAAATGTCAAAACCATTACAGAAGGACAGAGCACATCAGATATAATTAGAATTAGACAGACGCAAACTCACTCATGTGGGCTGCAATAAAGTGGCTGCTGTATTCCTCAAATCGAGTGTATGGTTCAGAGAACACACAGCACGTATTGTGATTTGAGGCTATTTTTAAGTTCAAAAGAAGGAGCTTTCGCAAAAGGACATTAAACAAGAATAAGGGAGAGGTTTTGCAGACGTCTTTACCTTTTTGATGCTGTAAGATCGTATCAGTGGTTCTGCGCTTCAGTGGGCAAACTGGACAATGTGCATTTAAGTCAGCTAAAATGTAAAATATGCAAAATACGGTGCCAAAATTGTGTTGGTAGCTAATGAGATGGGATTTCAAGGTCTCTCTTATGACTGACTTAGTTTGGGTGAGTCAATGCTATCTTATGGTATTTAGGCAAATCTCTTCTCTCTGATGCTTGTAACTGCTACAAGGGGATAAGATAACTCCATAGTACAAGCCTCGAAGCTCACGGAAGATTCAAATCAGCCAATTGCGTTGTTAATTGCCGATGAGTCTTAAAAATCACAGACTTTGGCATTTCCGCAATCTACAACTTGACAGACAGTTGTTCTTCAATCAACTCCGAAGGTTTGCTGCATTTATTGCCCTCTAAAATAGCATCTCATCCATGGAAAAATTGTGGACAGCGTCTGAGCTACTGTGTGATGCGACCTTGGTGTTGGTTGGAACCAAGCCGGACGATGTCCATGCATTCGGCACATTAATGCACGGAGTCTTCTATCAGACGAAACCATATGGAAAAGAAAATGTTTCAGTGGAAGAGATTATAGAACGCATCAGGAGCAAAGAAAAACCTCCCTTTCGGCCTCGAGTGAGTATTTCTTTGCACTCCAGGATGTCACCTTGAGTCTATCAGAGCCTTCACAGGAGGATTTCAGATGTATTTAGAGACTCAGTGCTGTTCATGTATGGTATAGTGAAGGCACGGGTTAAGACTATCACGATCATTGTCGAGGCGGCTATGTCAACTAGGGTATTTCTAAGGGAATTACTAATATTTGCCTCATTTGACATCTGAATTTTTGATGTGGCGTGGAATTGTCACAGAAACCGTAAAAGAAATAGGCTGCTGCTACAGAAGTGTATTATCGAAGGTCTAAAGGGAGTTGCGGGACCTTGCGTTATATCACGTCCTTTTTTTGGTGACAAAGCACCCATCAACCACCTCTCGATTTCCCATCCTAGCTTCATAAAATGGATGTCTCACCAACATATAGAGACATTGTTGGGCGAGAATGGTCGAATAATCCTGGACTAAGACCAACATTCAAGGAGCCGAATGAAGAGATTCAACGAATGACCAGCGAGAAGTAGGCTTGCGATCGGATTTGATCCTCTCCTCAATCCCGCAATAGAAACATCCATTGTAGAGCACGTGTTCAAAATGATGGAGAACTACTCGAGTCGGTTGGAAGAAGAGGTGAAAACTCGAATGGATGAACTAGAGAAAGAAAAGAGGGAAAAGAACTTCCCATCTGCCATTTACTTCCTCCGCGAGTTTTCTGTCACATGATTTATAGCCGGCAGTAGTGACTGTTAGGATTAAATATTTTGGCTTTGAATTGGTGCACAACCACGCAAAACAAAACAGCAGCTACCCTGCTTCTCCTACTTGCCTTGATGGCATTGCCTAAATCTTGATTTGCTAAGTAAGCAGAATTGCACTAAGGTTAAAGGAATGCGAGCTGTGAATCGGTCGTTTGTTCTGTTCAAATAGGATGGCGTTCCATCATGTAGAGCAAATAGTTGGTCGAGGTAGCAGGGTCTTACGCTTTGTCTCTTTGCTCATTAATCTAACCAACACCTGCGTCTCTCTTGCTGAAGCACTAGCACAGACCGAACAGAAGTACCCCAAGTGCTAGCCAATTGACGCTGTTTCTGCCAATTGTAGGCGGAGACGATAGAAAACACCTGCATGGTGACTTCAGGATTGCCGGTCCGCAATGGACGATGTCACGCAGCTGAGTTCGCTACGATGGCCCTCCACCTGCTCTGTGTTTGTGGCACCTTCACCATCGAGCACTTACCGCAGGTCCCCCTCAGGCTGATCATTGATCTGCATAGCGGTTAGTTGGATTTGCATCTGATCCAGTCCCCTATCTAATCCATGCGTACAAGGTGCGCACCAACTTGTTTTAATGAACTCCAACGGCGCTTGAGAACTATCTCTGGCAAAAGAGCATTCTAAGGCTGGAATTTTAAGCTGAATTCAGACCACAAATCGGATGTCCCTACTCCAGAGCCGTGCGGTCGTCCATGTGTAACATGGGCTAATGCATTCTCACAGAGTCGCAGCTTCGCATTTGATCTTCTTCATGTATCATATATCAGTTACACAGATAGCGAGTGCCGAGATGTATAAGCCATTTTAAAGCTCTAGCCTACTGGTATGCAGAATGATTTCAAAGTCATATTTTAATCGGGACTGCAAAATATGCGTCTTGTTGCAAGGCATTGGAGAAAGACCCTTTGTCCTTTTGCAGGACCCTGTGTTGCCGGTGTCTTGGGACTTACAATGCCCCATTTCTGCCTCTTTGGCAATACCGTTAATCAAGCATTAAAAATGGGGTCGTCTGGAGTCGGTTAGTGGAATTCTCCTTTACCGGCTTTCCTATTTCCACCGTCTTAGCGTAAAACGTATCTATTTTAGCCATTAGAACACACATAAGCAAGGAGACAAAAGGAATATTGGATGAACTCGGAGGCTGCCATGTTGATAATTGTGGCTCAGTGGAATTTGGGGGTGGTGTGGAAGCAACAACTTATTGGCTCACTAGTAGTGACAACCTTCACAAGCCTTTACCTCGGCACCTCCATTAAAAGTGTGAGCATTACTATTTTCTAAGTAATGGATTCTTGCGAATCGGTTTTACATATTCTTACTTGATTGTATTGTGATGCTTAGTTGAAGTTCCTCTGGTACTTTGTGGCATGAACTGTATTCACTTGATGAAGCAGTATATTAAACAGGTGTGTAGCAACGGGTGATGAATGGCCTTTTCTGACCAGGAATCTCAGACGTTTTCACCGGCTTACCTAAGTAGTGCACCTTTTACTACAGTGTTGACATCAGTGCTCCGACGAACGCCAAAATCAACGCAATCGTGAGCCTGCGGTTGATGATAGGGATATCAACTAGCATTACTCGATGTAATCTAGTAGGATTCACAACATCTACGCATTGAGAAGAGCAAAGAGGATGAGATGCAAAGGCATTTTATTGCATGTAATGTCACAAATGCGTACAGATGGGGGCAGTGGGAGAGAGAGGCGAAGAGAATTGTAGATGAGTAAAGTGCGATAAAGTGTGCCAGTATCGCGACGTGTACTGCAGCCGTAACCAGTACGTGAGCTGACTTGGTACGACGTAGCGAAATCTCATGGTATGACGGAGGCCAAAAGCTACCGCTCTGTACGATCACTGGCACCTCTAATGTCAGTTGAATGGGCATGAAACGATGTTATAGCGGTAATCAAACCCACACAGATTAGCAATTATCTTTCGTAAATACGCTGCAACAATTTGTTTTAAAGGACGATGGGATGCGCCTGGAAAATTTATGTTACTGGTGGTCAAAGGCGGTTTCAACCATGAAATATATTGCAGTGAATGCCTATTAATCACGTGCATAAAATACCCCTATACTCGTGGAGGCATTTTTAATGCCTACTGTTCTTGGTATATTTCAGGTATGTAAGTCCATTCTAAAAAACACATGCTCCTGATATGAAGTGCTTCTGACCTCTGTATGGATTAATTATTTTTACTAATTTAATGGGTGCTTAGCTTGCCATTTAATAAGCCAAACCTCGGAAGCATAACTGAACAAATCCTTAATCCTCATTTCAACATGGCGCATTAGAAGCACACTTAGACTAGTTACCTCTTTTGCATCCTACGCCATCGCAGGAAATCTCATTCCGGTATTAATTATTTTCTCTCTGGAAAATAGGGCGATGGACAAAAGATAGCTCAAATGAACTCATGTTTGGATCGCATTAAAATTGGGGCAGACTTTGCCCCTAGAGTGGCACGAGATTTGAAATGTAGTGACTAACCTGGCTGCAGACGTAAAAGGCTTGCGTGTTAAAGTGGCTAGGATGATGGAGCGCCCAGAACTGAAGTAACATCAAAAGAATAGATGGCATTGCTTTTATAATTCTCATTTCTAGCTTAGTTAAACGTACATGGAGGCCTTTACCTTGTTCTTAGAATGCCTTTTCCTTGGTGGATGTGCGAGAAAGCCCTTTAACTCCGTCTGCGATTAGCAGAAGCGCAAGGTCTACGTTTCGTGTCATCAGCTGTCAATCGTTAAAGGTTATAATGTCTAACTAAGACAAGGTGCTAGCCATGATGTGGTTTCAGACCTATCACCTCCTTTCGGAAGGAAACTGTAGCGTTTAAAGTATTTAAGGTCCGTAACATCAAAAGCCATTTGCCTTCAAAGTCGAGAGGGGTGCAAGTCATTGATGGGCCAGAGGATAGAGATCACTATCTTAAACATTAGAAATTAAAAGCATGCTGCCCAGCTGGTTTAATGATGGTCTCTTCTCTTGTTTACACTTCCAAACGGTAAAGCAGGGCATAGACCCCTTGAAGCAATATTAAATGAGCCAACAGTGCCGCATCACCAATTGAACATTAGTCTGGTGATAGTAATCCAGCGGTTTGAACTGTAGCTTTCTTAGATTACATCAAGAGTACTACAAGCCTTTCATTGGCGCAGCGAATGAAGGATTTCCACGCCATTGATCAAGAAAGAATAAAATGGCCCCAACCTAAGTGGCTGATGCACAATTCACATCACCTAATCGGTATCGACAAGATTTATTCATTTCTTTTTTATCCGTTTTTTTGTATTTGCATTTGTATACTTTTGTAGAGTCACAACCTCTCACTCTACTCACATATACTTATGCAAATTGCTTGAAACCAGTGGCAACGCATTTATAATCGTCTTGTGGCGTTTCACAGTTTTGAGCAAATCAGCGAGTCAATATTAATCATTTTGTATCAAAACCTGGAAGAAAGTCAATCTAAAAGCCCCATTTAACCTCCATGCAGCACGCGCATTCATTCCTGAGACACATCCTTTTCTCTTTGCCCCATGTGTAGTACTCCTTTAACAAGCTTCGTGTCAAAATTGACGATAAGCAGTCCTGCCAGTGGATTTCTTGGTTAGGGTTGGGAAAAGGAGTAGCTTCAGTGAGTGGTCTCTTCATATCTGGTTAATGAAAGCGCGGTGAATAAAGTCAAATCAGAGCCAGAAAAGTAGCAGGGTTAGTAAAAGGAGGCCAACAAGGCGAATTTATATTCATAAGCCTAAGAAATGCATCAAAAATACGACGCTAACATAGTCGACTAGCTTGCAAGTTACTCTGTAAATCAAGACTAGCAGTCGAGTTATCATTCTTTACACAGGAAACTCCATTTCGAATTCCACTCAGTGAGTTGATTCTGGTCAAGAGATTTGCTTGGTAAAGCACGCATTTATGAGAACTCACTTCGCCGCGTGTGCAATGGAGCAGTGCTGGATGAGCTCCCTTCTGTTTTCTGGGGCCAAATTCATTACAGCAAAGCCAAGATGACCTTTTCTAATTCATAGATGCATTGACACTCTCGCCGCTATATATTGGAAAATTGTGACAAAAACATTTCTTTCTGCGTCTACTTTCCTCAAAAGCAGCAACCACGTCTAGTATGCCTGCCTTACTATTACCCCTTCAATTCGTCTTCCTTTTCTTCCTCATTCAAAGCAATTGTCACAGGGGAATGGTGCGATAAGTACCTTAGAGACCAGAAAATGCATAAATTGCGCGCAGATGATGCAGTGCCCGGCCTTTGCTTGCGTAGTGATTGTTAGATACAGTCCAAATGCAGGCATTTAAAAAACTGTTTTAATTTTCGTCACAAAATTCTGCAAGCAAACATGCGGCTTTCAAGTGGAAATCGAAGAGTTAGCTTGTGCTTTTGGCAATGGGAAGCTCAGTTTAGCCTCTGGCAACGTCTTTAGCATACCATCCTTGTCCCAAAAAGCATATCGTTTTTTACATACTCTTCTTTATTCCTTATTCTCAGCACTACATGTTTTGGTATCTTTACCTCGGTCTTATAACATTTTATCTAAGATCCATCCCACGTATAGCACCAACCAGAACAAAATAATAACAGTCAAGTCAAGGCTCTCCCCCTTTATTGAGCGTAAGTCTACTAGCAAAGCTCACAGCTGAGTACTAAGGCAACTTCCTGGATCGCACTGAAACAGAAAAAGGAGTGTGTATCTTGTCATGTTCGCATTTAGGTGTGCAGTACATCTATAATTACACTCGGCTATTGGTCACATGATACCACCGTGTCTCTGTATATTCCTGCCTAAGCTACCAATGAGATTTGACGTTGCGTGATGAATTGTTTGCCCAAAATTCTCAGCCAGGCAACGCCTGACTGGTTTTACGCAGGTAAATCTGCTTATGTAAGACCTACCACAAAATCATTTTGCAGCATACTAATAACCTTCATAAGTGATTGTTCTTGCTTACTAAGCCACCAGTTCCATGTAAAACATAAGCGAAAGACTCACGAGAACCCATAAATTTGGTAATATAATAGCATCAACTTGCGTTCTAAGCAAGCATTGCGAGCCAAACACCTGCAAAGTAGAAGAAGCTAAGGCGTTTCAGCATGCAATTATCGCAAAATAAGCCTGATAAATGAAGCAGTACCTACAGAAATGACGTGAACGCATGTGTTCGCTTAAAGCCTCCAGCGTCACAAATTCTGCGTAGCATTCTGTGCAGTGAAGGCGTACTTCTGAATTCTCCATCCGTATGACTGCAGTGTAGCATAGCAAAACAATTTTGGGAGGAGTTGGCATGAAATGCTAGTGCTATATCCGAGGAGCTGAGCACACTAAATTCAATTGAAGGTCAATGGACTCTAACTTACAAATATGCGAATCGATGGAGTGGCGGATGAGTAAATCAAAGTCTTCGAAGTGAGCGCGACAACAGAAGCACACATTGTGTTGCCAAGCTAATTTTGAGGTTCAAAAGAATGCACTTGTATTAATTTTAACATGCATGCTGACTGAATGAAAAGATGATGGTGAATTTGTAAGTTTTCTCACCTCTCTGATGACGTAGGAGCATTCCGAGGGATTCGTAGTACCTTGTGCAATTCGGGCAATTGAAAATCAACCTTACTGAAATATATGAAACATTTAAAATGAGATGCTGAACCTGTGCTGCGATTTTCCTAATTTAACCGCCTTTTACACAGGTCTTCATCTTTTGCATTAATACAGGCATCATCCCACCCTGTACAAATAAACTCTTCATGACCTAACTCCACACTCCTATGCATTAATACACATACTTCTCCGTAAATTCATGTTTTTGAATAATGTATGCGTTCATGTACAAGGCATATAAGGTGCTGTTGCATAGAAGTGTTAAATTCAAAAGTATAATGTTCCTACAGTGGTGCACATGGTCCAAGTGTGCTAATAATAAGATAAAGCTTCTGAATTGCGCTAGGCATGGTCCACAGACGCAGGTATTTATTCTGGTCATGAGAAGGGTGAGTTGTACGCGAATCTGTGACCGGGTATGAAGCGAATGTGATTAATAAGCGGATAGACCTTCTGGATCAGTCCTCAACCAGACGTCCGATTACATTGCACGACAGTGAAGATGGTACGCCCTAGAGCTCGAGCCGTTTGCTGCTCTACAGTGATGCAGCCACTGTCGTGGTGGTCTTTGAAATATTTGTAAAACCTAGAGGCCGAGTGAAAGATATTTGCTTCTTCTTATCACTTAAAGAGTAGTAGTTTTAACATTTAAAAAACGAGCAGTTTCGCATGACTTTAATTTACAGACCTTAAGACTTGCTGCGCTGGCCTTTAAATTGCACTTAAATTACACATAATTCCTTCGGTGCATAGTTTAGTCAGGCTGCGTGGAAACACCAGCTTCATTGCCTTGATGCCGTTTGATGTTTGACTTAAAACTCCCTATTTCCATCTTTGCATTGTTTTGCCATGGTTGTATCATTTTGAGTTTATTGTTTACAAATTGCACTAGCTACCTAAATGACGGCTCTCGATTGTCTTTGTTTTATAGCAGCTGCTTCACTGATCCTAGTAACAGAGGATTTAGAAGATTGGTTTCTAAAAAGGACTGATTTCCTACCATTTAACCAGTTGGTCTTTATTTAATATATCCTTGCTTCGGCTAAAGTTAAATGTTTTGTCGAATCCCTTTGTAGTCAAGATTCTTTAAAAACGCCTATGGTAGCAGTGTTTATCAATGCTAGATAAACTAGGAAGTCTCCTTGGCGTTTTGAAATGTAGGTTGGTCTTAGCAAGCAGAATGGTGCTCATCGGTTCCTGTTCGACTGCACACGCGATGAAGTAAGTTCTCATAAATGCGTGGTTCATTAGGCAAACTTCATAGCCGAAATAAACTCTCAGAGAGGAATTGAATATTGAGTTTCTGGTAGAATGGATTATTGCTTGACTACTGATCTTGTATCGCAAATTAATTTTCAAGCCAATCAACAATATTATTGCCATAACTCGGATGCGTTTATTAGGTTGCTGGATTTAAATCTGCTTTACTAGTTTCCTTTAACTGGCATTGTCACCTTACTGCCTCTGAGCAATAACAGTGGGAACTGACTTTGTTTTACTGCGCTCTTAATGATTAAGCATGAAGATGCCATTCGCTGAGGCAACTCATTTACCCAGGCATAGAGATGGACTCCACTGGCAAAACTGCTTATCTTCAATTATAGCACACATCGTGGTGAGGACATGCTGCATATGGAAAGAAGAGAGAGGTACTATACCTCTGTAGTGAATCCACATGGTGAACAGAAGTTGGCCGGAGCTGTTAAGATGGACTTATTCAAATGTTGTAAAATGAAACAATTGATACTTAATGATTTATGCGAAACTGTGCAGTGCCATGAAAAGAGCCCGGTGGTGTTGCCGCAGTTTTCACATTAGTTGTATCCGTACGCTTGAATATAGGAAAAAGGGATGAACAAATAATCCATTTGTAGCACCAATGAGGGTTTGTAGTTTACTTGATGCGAACTGAAACAGCAGCCAAAGCTGATGCAAAATATGTGATGCGGTACTATTAGCCTACTCAATACTGCTCCGTGGTGGCAGTGGTCTAAATTACGCTTTGGACGAAAATAAAAGCAAGTTGCTATGTTTCACTCTTTCATTTCTAAGCAAATCCTACCACTCGGCGGTATTAAGGTGCTGTGAAACAAAAGTGACCGCTGCCACCAGAGTATTAAGGACAGTGTTGAACATATGTTTGTAGCACCGTCATCCTAAGCTGAAACACTATTTAATGCTCCCAATACTTAATTATGCATACGTTTTTAACTAAATTCGTGATCGAGTGATGAATAAACTGAAGTAAGCCTTACATGATTTTATCCACAAACAAATCAATCTGAAGCAGATACATAAATTTTCTATCCACTGAGCATAGCTGTATAACAAGCATTAGGTTCTCAGCAAATTCCACAGTAGCGTACGAGAGGACAAATGTATTTAAAACTTACTGAGTAATCCCAACGTACCAATCCGCTATTGTAGGTTGTGTTGGTACTTCCACCTAACAGCCATATGCCACCATCAATCCCGAATCGATGCCCTGCTGCGGCCTCTTTCGGAGGTCCAATCACTGCACTGCACCTCCAAAAAGAGTATACGGAAATGGATCTACGCAATCTGTGTTCGCAGTTTAGGCGAGCGTCACGTGTGAATGTATTTGAGTGAGGGGTAACAAACCAAAGCCACTGCCTGTAAATTTTAGCGTTGTCTGTTGATCGCAGTGTATCCATTCACAGGTGTCCGAACTTCCTTGCGGT
The DNA here is from genome assembly GCA_036345935.2 of Taenia hydatigena. Taxonomy (NCBI): domain Eukaryota; kingdom Metazoa; phylum Platyhelminthes; class Cestoda; order Cyclophyllidea; family Taeniidae; genus Taenia; species Taenia hydatigena. Next base: position 36,002 of record JADWOT020001313.1, read on the forward strand.
CGCTCCTGCAGATCTGGATGTGACACAACATACTGCCCTTTACCAGCAGATGATGGATCCCGTAGCTACAGCAAATCCTTATGTGATTTTCCTTATCGCCGTCACTGCTTCTTCGGTATTGGCATCGGTCAGCTTCAAATTGCTTAAATGGATAGTTAAGCAACAAAACGGGATCACAGCAAATGTTGTAAATCTGTATCTGTGAGGGCAGACAGCAGGCAGGTAGATCAAATACGCCTCTCACAATCACAAATTTTGGGTTGCTAAAAAAATCGGCTCATAGCCTTTTTGTTTCGTCCCTGCGCATTAAAGATTAATGGGCAGCATTTTTCTCTTTGCTGCCATTAATTGTAGATTCTTGACTCCTGCAGTGATTTACTGAAACCAAAAAAATAGAAGTCTGGTCTTGATCATAACCTCAGCTACAAGTACTTCTGTGAAGTTCGTCTCATGCGATCCATCTGTATGTTAAGGTAGTTGACCAAGAAACGTGGAGATGACATTGTTGAGATCACGTCAGCCCCTCTTCTTAGGGACAGCTCAACAATAACTTCTGTCTGGCATTATGCTCCCAAATATCTTCGTTGGAGAAAAGCATATTACCCAGACATACTGTAGATAGATTTGAGAATAACCTCATTAATAATTTTAGAATAAGTCGAGGCATTATTTAAATCTCATGCACTCCATTTGGTAACATGAAAGCTGACTCTTCCCTTCGACTGCTATTTTAACTTGCATATGCTCTAAATTAAATTTAATGCAAAAAATGAATTGAGCCACGCAGTGTCAAATTAAGGCACGTTCCAACAAAACAAGCATCACACATTAATGTTGCTGTTCATGTTATGTTAGTGCACATGGCATAACACGATTCTCCAAAATTAATGTTGTCATTGTTTTAGTTTAAACAATGGAGCAAATTGATTGACATTTAAAGGATACGGCCGAAGCTTGGAAACTCTCTAGCATTGTGGCCACAAATTGTCCACCGGGCACTATTCAAATTAATTACAGATCAACAGAAGAAAATCAAACGCACTGTTACTTCACGCTTTATACAAACTAATGAGGGTAGAAACAATTACGTCTTGGCCTGATTCGCTGATTATGGCAGCCTGTGATTGCAACTGAACAAAAGAACATTAGACAGCCTTAGGTAGTGTTCTAGCCACATTTTGTATATATGCATCTTGCGTTCAAGCTAGACTTTGCAATTGCCTGGCCACCTTGACTCTCCTTATCGTAAGTACTGAGTAGCTAAACCTTAGGAACAAATCTGCAGCCCTCAAGCCCGTTCTGCCTATCAGAAAAGCACATTCTGTCCGAGTATTTCAGCACGTTGCGTCTTTGAAGATTCATGGATACCGTATGATGGTGAAATAGAGACTGCACTTGGGAGGTAACTGATGGTAAATACTCCAGCACAATTTTGTTAAGACTTGTGCCCTCTACCCAAAAGGAAATGAGTGAACGTTCTTTGAAGCTATGTATAGCACTTTATGTTGAGGATGGGCGCAAAGCTACTACACGACTGTCATAAATTGCACAGATGAACTAAAAATAAGGGGAAAATGGCGGATCTCTCCCCATAGGTAAGGTTCCAAAATCACATCAAGGACCTCGTTCTTAAGTTCCCCGTCACAAGCGGTCAAAAAAGCCATCTCGATTGCACCCCTTCTTTGTGATCTATATTGGCCCCTGCAAATATTTTGCGTCTTTCTTAACCAAATGCAATGCAGGGTATGAATGTAACCTGCTTAAATGCACTTGAAAAAAGTGCACACGTGGTTTACTGTATTTATGCCGTCGGTGCGGTTCTGAACAAATGTGCCCTAAAATGTTTTGCATGCCTTGGAAGTTGGACAATTAAATATGGAAAGAGGAGCATGAAACATACCACGTACCGGCAGCCTACAAAGTAGCAACAACATCCACTTGGTTGGTCCTAGCGGCTTGCGTGAGTGGCGTATAACCTCGCTTGTCATACTGCTCAGGACTCGCCTTTTCGAACTTGTAGGTTAACACCATGTGCACAAATGGATGATCTCAATGCCCACACTGTGGTGGATCTAATTATATTAGAAGAGCTTTAACGGCGATTACAGAAGGCAAGTTAACGCTTTTAGTGTGTCCTATTGGCGTATCGTTGCAGAACAATGATGGAATGATATATTTCTCTCTGAAAATGCATATCACTTCATAGAATTTTAATCGAACAACGCCCCGAAATTCGTTGCGCTTTTTCTATTCGTCGTATCAAGGAGCAGCGAGAGCCGACGATGAAGTTGAAGGGTGCAGGTTTGGACTTCATTATGTTATCATTCTAAGGTGCTGACGACAGTGATTTGCAAATCTCCTTCTCTTTCGTTAATTAGTCAGTACAGCCCCTGATCTCAAGGTGCAAGTGGAGCGTAGGCCTATTTAATTAAGCATCAGTGAAAGATGGAGATTAGAACAACAAAAAGGTATAGTTTGTCCACACTGTCGTTTAACATTTGACTGGCCCGTGAATTTCAATGGGCGGGGTCGGATTCAGTGGATCTTCAAACCAAGGACGAGGGTCAGGTACTTAATAACAAGTATGTTTATTTCCCAACGAGAATACTTAATTTAGGTATACAGGGGATTCCTCCTTTTCCTCCTCTTCTTATTCACCACTGCTCCTATAAGATTGGGTGTCTTAGACATCTTTTCATAATCACAGCTCATGTGGTAGCGAAACCGAGACAGCTAAGGCAACGATTTCCCGAAGTCAAGAGAGCTACTCTGCTCATTTGCGACAGGGTTTAAATTGTCCTACCGCCAATCACCTGCTAGGTCATTCCTAAATAGCGATAGTATTGAAAGGTGTACGATGCAGAGAAAAAGACGAAGTCAGCATTTTACACGCCATCACACCGTAGATATCATTAAATTGTGGTATTTTAGAGCCAGAAACACTCTCTGACAAGTAAATGCGGCACATTTACACTTCTAGCGTTGGGTGTAAGATATGTAAGGCAGGTCTACTCAGCCCATCTTCATCACAGCACAGTTGCTATTTTAGGGGAGTAATTACTTCTTGCGTTGTTATATTGCATCACCGAGGAATAGGGAACATAACTCAGCCCAGAGAGCAGTCGGTTTTTTATAAATATCGTCTACCTACCAACCTGCACATAATGTTGCAAGATTGGAGCAAATACAAATGTGAAGAAACTCCAAACATGTGAGTCTTTCAGACTTGCACTATTATGGTTACTAAACTATATCCAGGCGAATCAGAAAACTTATTGAATACATAAGCAAGAGTGAGCACGCAATTTGGCACAACACACTTATAATTTGATTTTTGACCAACATTGCAATCTGAATGACTTTTATATCGGTAAACTTTCACAAAAAAATATGATTGTTACAGTTCTCTGCCCTGGCTATACAGAAAAAATCACTAAAATGTTTTAAATACACTTTTTCTACATTACTAAAGGTACATCTTCATTCTTGTTATGTGTTCTAAAGCACTAGTAGCAAAACTCTGTGCATTTTGCGGCTTACTTGAACTGAATCACCTGTTCTAAGCATAGCAATGGTCAGTGATACTGGTCATGGAAGGTATACTCAATGTACTACTCAATTGGCTTGCAAATTCCGAAGACAAGAGGGAAGAACAATAGGTAGGAACGCAATGTTGTGAGTTGTAATGTACTCAAGCTAAAAGGCGACTGAAGTCACTCTATGAACACCTGCTGCGCGTCCTAGTGCTGCGATGCTTGTTTTTTGCAAGCAACAGCAAAATTTGTGTGCATTTTTTTACACAAAGTGTGTCAAACAATTATCCTGACATTTTTGCTATGCACTTAGCAATAGCATTATTTTTTTCAGAAAAATCATCAAGACAGGTAGATCACCTGCATTTCATGTGGAGTTTTAAGGGATAGCATTGTTAAGGGCCGCTCACGACAGCGATGAGGATGCTATTTTCCGACTGCTTCAATTAGGTGTATGCTGCATAATTTGTTCATTTCGATTCAACGGCCTGACTACTAAAACAAATAGTAGCCTAGAGCGCTATAATTCCAATTTCGACTCCCCTAGATTTCATGTTGTGGTAGCGATAATTTTGCATGTGATGACAAATCTTTGAAAGATGCGCTAAAAGCTTATGACTTCTGCTCCCCTTTCCTTAATTGCTCTTGGGTGAAAAATACCGTCACAACAGTGTTACAGTCCTTATACGACCACTGATATTTTTTTCAGGCTAGCTCAAACGTGTTTAAAATAAATGAAGGGAATACGCCACTCATGGTAGCTGCCAAAAAAGGTCCTATTTAGCGATGCGTGCTTCTTTGGAACACAAAGCATCAGCTAACAAAACCGATAGAGAGAGCAACACTCCGCTTCATTATGCATCTGCTGGAGAAGATTGGCAATGTATGATGCTTCTTTTGAATAACAACACTCCCGTAGAAGTGGTAAATGGAAAAAAAACGCACTCAGCTGATGTTTACCGCCATATCAGGTCATGCTGGGATTGTTCTTAACCTGCTCGACAGAGGAGCCACACTAACTTCTCAACTAAGCGAATGCAAAGAATCCGCGCCGACACTTGCGTGCAAATTAATGAGACGGTTTCGCTGTCTGCACAAAATTAATTGACTTTCACCTACCCATCGTGGCCGCTGAATTTATATGCTTTCCATTCCAACATCGGTTCTTTCTCTTTCCTTTGAATCCATTATTTCTCACAACTTTAATTCGCTTTCTCAGGACAACTTGGAGACGGTAAAACTGCTCTTAGAGCGTGAGCCTAAGAGAGCAGATCTGATTGAAGGTTTAGACGCTGTATTCCATTAGACTGCATCATCGGGCCGCGCAATTTGGTGTGATGCCCACTCAACCATGGGGCAGACGCCAATCACACTGATGCCACCAACTCAGCAGTCATTTTCTTAGCGATTGAGCCAGATGATGTGAACATGTTAAAAATTTTCGTACCCGAAAAAGCAAACCTTAAGCAGTACGACATGCATGTTTATGCGCAACTCATGCAAGCTGCCAGGACCAACTAAATAGATGTGGTTGCTACTTTGTTGGCTGCTGGTACGTGGCTTGATTCGTGCTTTGATTTATCTATTTAATTTTGCAACTCCTAAGGCATATATAGTATTACAAGACAATTAAATACTTTGATCAGAATTACATCAATGGCATGTGATTTGCATTAATTTGGTTAACCACGTGCTAATACCTTGTGTTGCATTTGATTAAGGATGCGGAAACATTTGCTGGGGCGAATATAAATCACATGAAAGGAGTACATTTGAGACAGCTTTGCCGGTCACTTATGAAGTTGAACCTGAAAAAGAGGTCTTCGATATGATTCCAGAACCTTATCCAAGGAGAGAGATTTTGCGATATCCCTCTTAAGTTTTGTTTCAACTATGCGATTTAATCACATTTCTCTGCTAGCTTTGTCCCCATTCTCAACATGAAGCGCTTTTACATAACTTCAACAAAAGTTTGCTTACTTTCTAATAGACGGAAGTCGAACGCCATAACTGACTTATACATGAGTGGTTACCCTCGCTCACCTATCAAGTGTAGTCTCACTGAACCATTGTACCGTATCGATGCTTCCCAAAGCCGCAACATGCTAAAATACTTGGACAGAATGTGATTTGCTAATAGGGAGGAGAAGCTTGAGGACTACAGAATTAGTCTAAAGACATTTGCTCAGTGTATTAGTGTATTTTGCTTAAGGTCTACTGTGCCACATTTGTCAGTTTGTCTGTCCGTTTTGTATGCAAGGATACATTTCAATTAATGATTCATTCATTCAACCTTAGTGAGATGATAGACTGCTTAAGTTATAGAGTGGAACGAAAACATTTGTCTGTTTTACAACCAATAAAATAGCAGCCAAATTGTGCTGTATTGGTAGGGTATCGACTAATCTGAATAAATGGGATTATAAAAATACCGATATTTTGGAAAAGATAATAAAGGTTGGTAACATGCACGCCATCATAGTAAAGGCAATTGGTAGCAGGCTTCTTGCCATCTCATTCGTGTAGGCACGGTATGCGCCGTGTGTTTGGCAGCCGTACTTTAGCGTCATGACTGGTTTATTTCTGCACTTAACCTTGATCCTGTCAAAAGAACGGAGGGAGAGAGAGTCGACTGAGTATCAGTGTGTCGCCAACACGAAAATGTGCATTCAACTTGCCACTGGGAGACATGATCGAATCCATGATTTGAAGTAAACACATAACCAAATCATTGCACAGTAAGCTGGGGAGGAAATGCCCCGCTAAACTTCCTCGTAAAGCCCATTTTTTGTAACTTTTACTAATTTGGACAAGCATGCTACAAGTAGTGACAAGTATTTCTTGGGCATGAATATAAAGCTGGTAAATCTAACAAACAACGAATGTCCATTATTTTAGTTTGCCGGATTGCAAGGGTCGCATTTCTCCATGGTTTGTAGCTAGATAGTTAGATAGATAGATAGCTAATTAGCATGCGAACCAATGTGGTGATCTGCCTTGCTTTCGCCCTAAGCATTGCACATTTCGAGGAAAACAAACCTTCACACTTAGCAGCTTGGATTTTCCTTCGAACTTTAGTGCACACAGATAGCAGAACACTTGACTACAGCGTTTGTTCAAATATCCGACTATAGGCTCTGTTCAACCGATCCATCATTTAATGTATTGAGGCAATTATGCCGGCAAATTTACTGTGGCTTTATTAACAACCACTACATTTAGTCGTATCAAGTACCAGTGTGCCATGCCACACTTTTGAGCATGCTACGAAAACGACAGATGTTGCGTCGGCTTGCAAGACGACCTTGTAGCTTTCCGCAGAGAAGACACATTGCCTTGTCTTCCTGCTTCTTAAAGAGCTACAGAAAGGAAACACATACCACACAGTTATTCGGTGTCAAGTAACCTCTTAATTCCCTTTATGCTACACAATCATTTTACATTGACTTATGCAGACGTTGGAAATTAGCTTTGCCCAATCTGTTGGGCAGTACCTACTATGCTTGATGACTACTTCATTGGAAGTGTCTGAAGGGGAGAGTGAAGCTGACTGCTATTAAACTCAATCAAATTAGCCCAACCCGAATGCACGCTAGAAGAACGTCCTGATACAGGACTGACGAAGCGCCGATGATGCTGAACATGCATGAGGTCACGAGAAGCAAAAGAATCACGATAAAAATATAAGCCGAAAGTATGCCCTCATTACAAATGCCTTATCCAGATCAAAATAAATGATTAGCATATATTATGAGTTTCATCCATTGATTAATGTTAGTCTACTAGCTGACGGCCTCACACGCTGAAGTGCCCTAGGGGTCCAGGACGAAAAGAATTTGCCCTTGATGCTTCATGGAAATAAATTAGATCCAGTTGCTCATCAGATAAGTACAAAGGTTTACTGAATGAAAAATAAGTTGACAAATTAGTCCACTTAAGGAATGGCAGCAGGGATCGGATGAAATGGAATGGTAAGCAATAGAGTAATAGAATCCTCATCACATGCATCATGCCTTAGGGCACTTACTAACCACTAAGCTCAGAAGCTAGATTTTTACATGTACTATGTTCTTTTACACTTCTAAAGCAAAAAATCAAATCTATCTGGTAAATTAGTGTGATAACAGGAAATTGTGATTAATGAGATGGAGAGATTGAACGCCTACCATGTGCCTTTTGAGTCCTGTTAAGGAGAGCTGCGTTTGAAAAGGCTGATTTTAGTGCTCGGAACCTAAACCGCAGACAACACTGAGCGCAAATGGAATGAAGGAGGCTATAATGATGGCCAAAAGAGGTCCATACACCCCATGAATTGGCGGCAAATTGGTTGAAGTCTCCCATAGCGCTTGATCAAGCAGCATCCTCACTGTGTGACCTCGAGAACATCATTAAGTGCGGCAGCATCGCAGAAAAGCCTGCTTATTTCCTTTGTGATTTGTCGACTGTTAATGCACGGTACCAACAGTTCTGATGTCCCATCCTAACTGCCTAGCACAGACTGCCATCGTTTTCCCTGCATTTGCACCGCTGTAGATTATAGCCTATAACAAGAATATGCAGACCTGCTTCCATGACAGCTCTAACAATTACAGCCTAAAGTACTATCAGAACAGAAGTAGGTGGATAAGAATTACTTACCAGTGATGTTGATAGTAAGGGTGTAAGGACTGGTGAGGAGGCTAATGGTGATGGTGAGAATGCGGGCTACTAGATCAAATCAACGTCCTACAAATTAGGCGATGGTTTTTGGCTCCTGGCGCTTTGGTGTGGGATTATACGGGCAACAACACCAACACCATAAAGTCGGGGCACCGAAATTGATGTGCTTCCATGTTCAATGCTGCATTGTTAATTTTATGGAGACAAATTGCTTGACAAAATGCAAGGAATACTGTCGGGCTGATTCATTGGTTCTAGTATTCCTCCGAATTCGCTAAGAATGCAGTTTAATGATGAGCATATATTGAATTCTCGGTTGTCAGAAAGGAAACCACAAGCGAGGCAGAATAATGTTCGCCCGGTTAGTCAATTTCATGGGAGTCAAATTTTGGTGCATTCTTCTGAACAGAATAGTCAAAACAAGCGAATAAGGAGTATGGGCATGCATGGTAATACGTCCTTTAACTGTCTCGCCATGAGCACTAAACACATTTTGCTGCAACGATGCGGTGCCTGTTTTGTGCTGACGTTTGCTATGTGCTGTTAATCGTTTTCCTCTACATTTGACGAACACAAGCTTGTTCAGCTCTGCAAGATGAGTTAAGGTGGAAGCTTATTTAAGTGCCTACTGATAGCGACTTATCTAAAAATGCAAACTAAAGCAAATGGTTGCTTGAAGCCTGCTTTCAACTAAATAAAACTTCTAAGAAACGTAACGGCGTCTTACCAATTCTGTATTTCTCACCGCCTCCAGAATTGATGTTGTACATGCAATCTGTTCCATGAAGGAAGCGATGACATTAACGAGATTGTGCGATCTACCAAAAGTGCTCAATAAGACCCTTTGCTTATTTGCTTAGATGAAATTGCAGTGGTCAAATTAATTTACTAACAATCAAAGGAAATGCCGAGAGTTGTGCGCAGCAGTGCCGGTGGAATGGGTCTTAGATAGGACTTTTTAGCTTTACAGTCTTGAAACCCATGTTCGATGTAAGAAACAGTTTGTACAATTAACTGCGATGGAAGGTTGTATATTAAAAAACTGATACTTAATCTTTAATCAGTATTTTCTTATAATTCCGAAGGCAGGTGCACTTCGCCTTTGGTTTGCTTCTCAACACACCTGTCAGACACAAATACCAAACATCATGGGAACCTCACTTTCAGCAATTTCCAATGGACACAAGAGGACAGTGAATGCATGTGAACGCCACTTGCAGAACGACAGACTCCCTTTGCCCTGGCTATACAAAATTTCATCTGTTGACCGTAATTACATGCATAAATCGCGCAGCAGAATTCGATACTTTTGAAGCAAACTTCGGAAGCATCACGATGATTGTGTTCAACTATTTCTTTTAATAGCCAAAGACTAGCGAATTGACGATGATGTAGTAAGAACAGTAACAAGCTGATTCTAATAAAGGCGACTTCAACAAGATCAAACTGGAAGTAAAATTGCTCCAAAAAATCTTCGAGCAGAAGGGAATAAAATAAATCGCGGAGTAAAGCGGTTACAATTAAGAGTGAACAAGTGATTTATCAGCCACTACCTGCTCTTTTTCTGCGTTATACGCATAGATACGATCACAAGTCCTTAAAATCTTACATGCTTGCTAGTCTTTTCATCTTCCTGTCTTTTTGCAGTCCATGCAGGACTACGAGTGCCTGATCCTGCGCATTTGCACTATAGATACCATTGTGCCTCACGCTCTAAACAGCAGTGGACTGTTGAGTCATTGCAAGTATCCACTGAAGAATTGTACCCGCTCCCTATTTGGCAGTGCATAGCAGATGCACATGACTTTAAGGCAGCGAGCAACGAAGGGAGGCTGAGCCAATCGAGAAGGCAAGTGGTTTTGCGTTCCTTTGACCAGTTTAGCCAGCCTGAGGCCCCCATTGTAAATGTGGGCTCCTCCATTAAAACCACCGTTTTGCTTAATAGATCGTCGAATTGGAAGGCAGTCTAGTCGCCGCGCCGAATAATTGTGCAAATCTGTAAGTTAGAAACAATAGTTAGTAAAATACCCTTGCATAAAGCCACCATTATTGCGAGCTTATTCACAGCCTTACCAGTAAAGATATTTTAGCATTAATTATGCCGTAGAAGCGTAGCGCATTGATTTTATCTTGCTTTCTACTCATTATACCCATACAATTGTACAAAAATCTTATTAACCGCTTTTGCCTCACATATGGCACGGGGCCATGGTCTTGTGGTCATTTCGAAAAATACCGAAATGGAGGATTTGAAACATAATTTTTGCAATTGGCCTACCCATAACATTGAAGTCCGTAATGTGAAAACCGCTTTGACAATTCATGATTTTAAACGCACCTGATTCTTTCATAGGTCTTACAGCGTTAAGCCGTCTTTGCTTGTCGTAACCGAAATTTAATTGAGATCAACAATTTTTCTCTAACAACATATACAGTTCCTCGAATAGCTTCTGTTCGAAATTAGTAAGCGGCTAATTTAAAGCCCAGCTTTCCTAAAGGAAATAAGTGGATAGGATACATGCCATTTGCTGCTTAGCATAGTTTCATAGCTTTAAAATTTATACTTATATATAAAAGGCGTAGCATAAAAGCAGCCACTTGATTGCCTTTGAATTTTTCCTGTAATTTTGATACTTTAACCATACATCGGTTTTTGAAAGTCACAGTGTGACCAGTATTGCCAAAAGGAATGGATGGTGTCGACATTTCTGCTGTCTTATTCCCCATACCACCTACAACCTTGATATTTCGAGTTCCTCCAAGTAGAACATTCTCCTTAGGAACTGTTGCGTCTTTAACTTTGTCTGCCATTACAAAATGATCCCTCGCATGCAAGACTTCAACTCGTGCAGATATTTTACTTAGACAAAACCATCTTTCTTAAACAGTCTAATTAGCATGTACATAGATAAATTGGCGGTTCTTCTGTGCTGTCAATTACCAAACATGAGCTCATTTGTAAGTAAAAGTTATGCTGGACAAAAGGAGCTCTTAATACTTCTCTGTTCTGGCTTGTAAGACGATATCCAAGGTCTTCATTTGCTGCAATAGCTATTATTACAGCTATTACATCAACTTCCATATCGGATCCTCCTAGTATAACTTTGAAGTAGTCCTTGGTTATCATTGTGGTTAGGATTCACTCCATCAATGCCATCGTCTATGCAAATTATCGCACAGGAAAGCCGTTTGATCCTTCCTTCGATTAATTGCAGTAACCTGATGTAAATACGAATAGCTTGCCAATTTACTAGCATCGTTAACTCACCCGCAGGGGTGCTATTATTAAACCTGCCAAAAGCGATTTTCCAGTATGTGTGATGCCATAAAGGAATGCAGTATTTGTCTTTTTCCTTATTTGTATTATGGACAACATTCGGTAAAAAGGCTGTGCTGATGTGCTGTTTGGCAGAAGCATAGGTTCCTGCCGATCAGTTCCTTTTCAAGATTCTCCGCATTAATAATGAGGTAAGCGTTAAATACTTTCTGAATAAGGTGGAGATATTTCCTTTTGAATGAATTCTTTGTTATGGAGATTAATTGTATTTCGTCGCCAATCAATACCGCTGTGAATGTTGGTATGCCGATCCGACGCACAAGGGCTATGACTTGAGCGTATCAAAGGTATCCACTGATGTGACTTGGCGAAAGGGAAGAAGAAGCAGAAGGGGGGAATGATGGAACGCCGAAAGCAAGCTGATGGGTTCCCATCTCCAGCTCAATTAATCACACATCTGCAGCACACACGGCCAAGCACTGGTTTGCCGATTGACCCGAAATCTCCCTCAGCTACCCTACAGTGCATCCCTACACCGCCTTGTTGCCCTCATCAGTGGGACGAGCAAAGGTGAATACAATGTACGATGTGGTATTGAAAGTGGCCATTAATGCGTTTACACATCCACCACGATCTCACTCGATCCGTCCACCCCTCAGCTACAACGCCGCCCAGTCGACGACGACTTAGAGAACCTAGTTCTAGTATTATAGGTATAGATTATGTGCAATGCAGGGCCGGTCTTGCGCTTCATGTGCTCAGTGTGCATGACGGGGTCGCGAATGAGGGTCCTTGGGAAGAACTTGACCACACAGCGATCGCCCTACAAATAGGCTCATTAATTCTAAACACTTATTGGTGACTTAAAAGAGGCCGAAATGCTCTTAAAGTTTACGCGAGATGAATAATAAGCTAGCAGATTAGTTCCGTCAATGTTCACAACCACAATACGCGAAGCTTGAATAATCGGAACGCACATATAAACACGGAGTACGATTACGTTACCATTGGCATTCACCAATACAATTTTATATGGAGAACATGAGAGACAAACCTTACAAAGTCAGCAACACCTGGTTGATAGAAACAGGTCCAAAAACCTGCCCTCACTTGAACATTATAGCTGCTGGGATCTGTGCCGAGCACAGGACAATTATTAACTACCAATTTTCAGAGAACGGAGAAAAGAGAAAGGGGAGTTAACCGCTTCTCTGAGAATGCGCAGTCTCTCCCAAGATCATTACTCCTTGACAAAATTTAACGGAGAGAGTAGGAACAGAGAACCACTCTATCGGTCTCGAGCTTCGATTCAGCTTCTTCGAAAAGAGTCAAGATAATCGAAAGATTTGTCCCTTTCTCCAATGCCCCGCTAACTTCAAGAGATATAGAGTTTGGTCAAATGAGGTATTAGTCGCCCATGACCACACAACGCAGGCGAGAAATTGGGCCAACAATAACCAACTAGATAGAGCTTGACAGGTTCCTTAGCTTGGCAAATTACTACAGATGTTTTGTTAAAGGCTTTGCTAAGATAACTAGCTCTGCATTAATTAACCAAAAAGCTGGCAAACAAGTGGGAGGACGAGCATATCGAAGTGAAGCACAGAGGCCAGTGATGCCTGCCCCCAAGAAGTCGTCCAGCGACGCGTGGCACCGATCCAATCAGAAGAGGTTTCACATATATACCCGCACGCGCATTTCACCGCCTTCTAACATCCATCTTACTTCCAACGTTATCGTCGTTTCCACCATTCAGTTCTTCCTCAATGCCTCAGTCCTGCTTCGATATCAACTCACCCTTGTTCCACTTTTCATCACTCACCTCTACCGCCTCCGTCCTAATCTGTCTGTAACACTCCGACATACCCCTCTGTCGTTTGACTCCAAAGTGTCAACGGAGATAGAAGTCGTAGAAAGTAGGGGTAAGCTGCGCTATAACCCTGCTTCATCATAGCCTCCTCCTCACTAACCTCATTCACGTGCGTCATCGTTCCAGTATTGTCGCAACTAGTGCATTTCACTTATCAAAGTAAATCATGAAGCGCGTCTTTGGGCTTGTCGATTGATAGGAACTTATATTCCTTCCACAAAGTCCATTCCTACATACCTCACTCAAGTACATGGTTGGGGAAATGGGCAAACGAAGGCATCTCAGGAGATTGTGAAAGAAAGAGAACTGGTAATAAGGAACGCAGTGCAACAGCATTGCGCAGAAATATCCAACAATGGCCCTTCTCTATCCTCTTCTCTACTTCCTCTCTTCTGTGAACGTCTCATCTTCGCCTCTCACCCAACCATTCTTTCGTGGCTTTCAGCTTACCAATCATGTTGCTTCCTCTCTACTGGAGAGGTGAAATCACCACCATTGTCCTCCCTGCTGCAACACAGCAATTGTCCTAGGTATGCGATTAAAAAGAAGCAGCAGAAGCACGCCTCCACGAGCTCCATGTCAATCGATGGGAGTTCGTCGCCACCGTCGTCACTAGATTCATGCCTCGTGTTGCCCAACTGCCCAAAAGTCGTCCTTCCAAAAGGAAACAACAGGGATAAAAGCTGACGGAAAATAGTTCAGACAAGGCAGCGCATTTCATTCAAAGCACATTGACATTGGTGGTCTCTCTTACCCTCCTCCACCGCCTTTGTATGCGCCATGATGCAGAGAAATCGACCAAGGTAAAAAGACACGAAGGCAAGTGATGTCTGCTCCCACAAAACCATCCACAACGGGTGCCTCCTAAGTCCAACATCACACGGCCCTGAGAGACACCACGCGACAACACGTGCCGTTAATTGATTCACACGTGTGGAATTCGAAATGGTCCATCGCACAACAGCGTCGGATATGATTGTCAACGTGTTGTTTCGTCTACTACTGCTCATCTTTCTTCGTGGATTCGTCCCGTTAATTCAATTGGCCATCATTGCCTCCCCTCTGCTTTATTTTATCCTCCTATTCGGCCTCCTGTTGATTTACGTTTTTCATCTCTCTCGCCATCCCCGGTATCAGTTCCAACCACCCGGTTCGCCATTCGGGAGAAGTCCATAGGCCGAAAGAGATACCTGCATTAGCAAATAGGGGTAAGTTATGCTACCTCTACCTCTCCCCATCCTGTGCTATCTTCTTCTTACCTCGCTTGCACACATCACTTTAATGTTATTAAATATGCTAGTTTCATGTGCAAAGTTCACTTTAATCTGAAATAAGAGAGGTAGTAGAGGAGTCACAAGAAGGAAAATGCAATTAAATACTAGTGAAGTAAGTTGGTAGGTGGGTGATGGAATGTTGGCGAAAGGTGGAGTATAAATTAACAAGCCAACCAAATAGCCATACAATGAGCAACTATGGGAGATCTTCATTTCGGATAGAAATGTCGACATGGTCAGCTAGAAGGGCAATTGAGGGGGAGAGGATGAGATGAATATGGCTCTGCACTACATACGCACAGGCACACACACACATAGACGTTCCTACCTGTTTTTTTGAGACAGCGATTGAGGCGACTCTCTAAAGGGCAGGAAGCGCACGTTCTTGCACGTTAATACAGAGCGCCAGGTAGAGGAATTCCCTGCAGAGAGAAGAAAAGAGTTGGACAGTGAGATAGTGAGGTGAGAGTTGGACGAGTCTATAAGTTTCAAAGTGGGAGGTAGGGGCAACGCACTTGCCTTCGCTCTCAGGGGGTAAGTAAAGGAGGAGTAAAAGTAGGAGGTGGAATAGAGGCGAAGTGGTGTAGAACAATCTATAGAGATGGAAAGATTTTCTTGTGTCATTAAATTGGGAAAAAAAGGCAAGGAAATGAAATACAGGAAGTACCCATTACTCTGTTTTGGTTGTGCTGAATGCATTAAGCACAAACAGTGGAGCATAATGCAAGGCACAACACTCGGGACCATATGGAACATCGTAGTAGGAGACAAAAGATGCTCTCACTGAAGGGCGCGTTGCAGTAAGACGTGGAAAAGGAAGGAGGCTCCTGTCCTTCCATTCTGAAGACATCGTTAGGCCTACTTGTAGTCCGCGTGCCCTGATTTCTGGTATCTGCAAAAACGAAAGGAAGAAAAGACAGCATTTTACATGGCATGGAGTTGTGTTAATTTGATTAGGAGGGTCAAATTAGAGTGCTATTAAGGTTGACATCAACGGTAACGCATAAAGAGCCTCTGAGGATGAGGTATGCATGATGGATGTGGTAGTCCTGTCCATCCTCTCCTTCCGTATTTTATGCAAGCCTGTCATAACCCAGTCGACGTGACTAGTCTAGCCCATCCCGATCCAGTGCAATCTAGTCAGATCTAGTCAAGCTGTGTTACAGTGTTTCCGCATGTAAGAGACATAAAAGTAGGCGCGGCACAGCAAGCGTAGTGCAGAGTAGGAAATTTTTAAACATCAGTGATTTACTCCTAGAGATGACTAGAATAGCGGCAATGAGTTCTTTTTGTGTGCACCTAGGTCTATGCTTGGCAGAATTAATGCGTTGCACTGCAAAGCAAAGTGATTACACATCTGATGGAGGCAAGGAAATGATTAAGCTAGAGGCAAACGTTTGAGAACATAAGAACATAGAACAAGCCAGTTTGGGAAAGGGGAAATAAGAATTGGAAATGGACACCATATGATAACTCCGCAAGGTGCTATAGTGCAGCATTTTCATTTATTTCTTTCTTCTATCTATTCCTAAACTGGTACCCTTGTTTGCTGATCTAGTCATCTGACTGCGCAAAGCATGCGGTGGTTGACTCAATAAAAGGAATTCAATCTTTTTCAAACTGCATACTAGAAGAGGTTAGTCATAGCTTTCCTCTTTCGTTTGACATACCCTGAGTACCAGATTTGATATTATTGAAGTTACTCACGCAAAGATGGGACAGTGATACAAGAGGAGAGGTGGAGGGGCTGGTAGCATAACATACCCCTAATTTCTACGGTATCCATCCGCTTCGGCCTTCTGACTTCTCTGAAATGGCAAGTCGGTAGCCCTGTTTATCCTCTCCTTCCGTATTTTATGCAAGCCTGTCATAACTCAGCCTCTAGTCCGTCCCGATCCAGTGTAATCTAGCCAGATCTAGTCAAGCCGTGTTGCAGTGATTCCGCATGTAGGAGACACATAAAGTAAGCGCGGTAGAGCAAGCGTAGTACAGAGTAAGAAATGTAAAACACCGGCGACTTACCCCTAGAGATGATTGAGATAACGGCAATGCGTTTCTTTTGTGTGCACCTGGGCCTATGATTGGCAGAATTACTGCGTTACACTGCAAAGCAACGCGATTACACGTCTGAATGAGGCAAGGGAATGATTGAGATAGAGGCAAAGATATGAGAATACAAGGGCATAGAATGAAGTGGGGCAAAAAAGGTAAAAAGAGGATTAAACATGGACACCATTTGATAATTTTGCAAAGTGCTGTATTGCGGCGTTCTTCATTTCTTTCTCTTTTTCTCCCATCAATTCCAAAACTAATCCTCTCATTTGCTGATCCAGCCATCTAGTTACGTAGAACATGAACTGATTAACCCAGTGGAAGGAATATAAATTTATTAATTGACACGCTATAAGAGGTTAACCATAGCTTTCCGTTTTCGCTTCACTTGCGCTATAAACCAGATTTGATATCACTGAAGTTACGCACGCAAATGAAGGAGGAGAAGATAGGACGGGGATACAAGGGGAGAGGTAGAGGGGCTAGTCGCATAACATACCCCTAATTTCTACGTTATTCAATGGCTGTGGCCTTCTAACTTCTCTGAAATAGTTGAAAGTGATGAGAAGATGGTGAGAGAGCCGACAGAAGTGAAGAATGAACAGATGACCGAATGCAAGGAGAAATCGAAGCGGGTGGGAGGCACAGACGAATGACTGAATTATAAAGACGAAAGCTGGAAGCAAGATGGAAAGTAGTAGACGATACAGCACGTAAGGCAGCTTATCACGATTCTGTGCTAACCTTGATGCTTTCATTATTGGCCAAATCCTAATTCTTATAATTAAATAGGAAAACGACTGAGCGCAATCACTGAATGGAATAAGCTGCTGTGTTTTAATTCTGACTAATTCTGGACCTGAACGGACAGATTTATCGCAGCTTTGTATGCTTATGTTATTTGAGCTTTCTTTGCCGGAATAGGTTCCTCAAATATAGGTTAGCCCTAAGCACAAAGTTAAATCATTTTAGATGAAACCTTAAAAACCGAATACAGCTTTGTGCTGATGCTACCTCACTTTTCGTAATGAAATCATTCTCATTAAATTGCAGCCATTCCTATCTATCAAACGCTTTGCACTGGAACTACAATTCACAGTCACGGAAGCGAAATAACACTTGATACCTAGTTTCACTTAACTCTAGATAGAATGAAAGAGGGTACGGCGCAGTTAGGGTTCGCGTCTTCTTTCCCATTTTAGTCATAGCACACTCTTTGTTTAGTTGCTATTTTTTTACGAGTGTACCGTCTTATGCATGAATCGGTCTTAACCACCAGCTATAAGTTAGTACCAAGTAGCTATTTTCTATGCAGATGGAATAAGGCAAGCAGCTGCTTTATGGATAAGTCCTTTTCCCATCTTGCCTCGAAAGCCCCTAACAGCGACCCTGCAACTGTTAAATAACCTAAATTAATATTCTATACGTAGTCTATGGAAATTAGCACTGTATTAACAAGTGCACAGAATCGAATCCACCCATTACATAACCCGACAGACTCTTGGCCATCCACATCCATCAAATCGATACAGATAAACGAGTGTAGAAAGCTTGCCCTTGTAAGTGGATGTCCAAGAAAAGCTAGAGGCTAGATTATTTAAGTATCTCCCAATTGTGCATTAACTATTCAAATGACATGGAAATCTCTCAAGCTCAAATCATACACTGCAGTTGCTGCTTGAAACGCCTATTTAAAATGAAGGTGTCTGCTGCAGGTCAACATGGCCTGTACCGTAACTACGGGAAAAAATTAGTGCCAGAAAAATCGGTTTACTGAACAATTTCGCCAACCCTATCACATCCGTTACGAGGTTTAGATAAGGCTGCAAAACAGACAGGCTCCACCAATCCCAAAAGGCGGAAAAAAAAATTGAAGACGTTAAAATTGGCAACTTAAAAAGAAGCTTCAAAATGAATTTTACCTATTTATTAACAAGACAAGATAAAAGAATTGGAGAGACAATGCTCTTAGCTGGAGGCAGAATGGACGATTGGCTGCTGGGGTTAATTGCGTTGTAGACAAGAAGACTGATATGCGGAGCGGAACAGCTATCTAGCTTAAAAATCTCACAAGAGAAGACGAACCTAAGTCGGAATTTATGGCAGACTACTGACGAGAAAATTGCTAGGGACTTTTCGACCTATCTGCATGATACAAGAATTAAGCCGATGGCTCAAAGAGCCATTTGCCGATTATGAGACCAGGTGAGTGTCTGGATGGAAGAAAAGGGAAGCAAGTTGCACAGAAAGCAAGGCATCATCATCATTTTGATTACCTTTACTTTCACTGAGTGCTGTGGACCTTTTAGACTTCATTGGGGGCGGAGAATTAAATAATTCGCTGCAAGTACTTTCTTCTATCCCGCTTCCCCCACCACGCCATTTTTCTTCCTCTTTGGCTCTCTTAGCATTCCACGTCCACGTGTAAACTTTGCAAATCCTTTTTCCCTTCTGCATTCGTAGTAGATTTCAGCCATTGCATGGCCTGCATCGTTTCTTTACATTTCTTCCTTCCACTTCTAGGCAAGAAGGTAAAATTAATAGCTATTACAATTTGTACCGCATGTTTCTGCCTGGTTCTCTTCCACTTCCTCCACGAAAAAGCCAATCTAAACTGCTTTCTGGAAGCTTCAATTTTAGCGGCCTATGTGCTTTGCTTTTAAAAATATATTTATTTTGTAAACAAGAGCATCGTTCCATTTAGTCAGTAAGGTGGCTCTACTAAGAAACCGTAGACGACACGACCACTGGTGGGTCGTAAGCAGGTTTGTCCAAGCAAAATGGAGGAATGCCCTCCTCACCACTGCCTGGCTAACTTCCGCTCCTCTGTTGGATCAGATTTTCCCAGTAAGTTATATTTGCTTAAGAGCGCAACCCTCGATGGCCGCTGCAATTACTATGGGCGTCAGAGCACCGGCTATGCTAGTGCATCGAAACAAATGTAGCAATTCCTCGAAGGAGAAAAACCACCAGTGCCAGCACGAAGCAAACTTTCTAGGCAAAGGCCGACAGTAAATCAAATGAAGGTAGTCCTTCAGGAATTTTTGGTTATCAGAAAAAAACTTGCTTTAAAGCGTTGCATTCCTTCCAGCATGTTTATTAATGTTACTATTGAAAATGTTAGTTAAAATCAACGATGAGTACAAAACAAAAAAATTTGGATGCGAATGTGACGTGATGGATTGCACAGAATATGAGTTGGAATTTGTTAAGCGGTGCTGATCGGCTGGCGGAATTTTCGGTAAAAGTGGTGTGTAACATGGTTGGAAAGGCTGAGTGGAGATGTGGAGTGGCGGAACTGGTATTGAGAGGAATTGGGCTGACGCGATGGTGAGTGGTGAACTCGAGACAGAGAAACTAGAGCAAAACGCAGTGGTCTGAAGTTGCAACGCAAAATTCTGTGCATGGAACCAATGCGGCTTTATGAACAGGGCGTCTGCCTTCTAAGCAGAAGAATGCGGGTTCGAGTCCCGTCACCAATGTTTTGTTAGCAACTACTAATCCAACCATCTTCTTGTCAGTGACGTTGGTGAGGATCAAGTAATAAGTGATGCAATTGTATCCAACTCAACTCCTCTTACTGTCCAAACCTTCTCATTCCGTGAGCAGGCACAACTTCTGCTCTTGCTTCACCATAATCTCCAGCTTAAGGTTGTATGCGTGCTCGAATGTACGCAGCTATAAGGGCATGTAAGTTGACAGAAGTTATGAAGCTGACCATGCATGATATTGCCTTTCTGCTTCCACATTGTTGTCTGTAGAGACTTGACCTCGAATAGGATGATTATGGTTTACCAGCGTTAACAGCTAACCATGAAAGTGCCTGGATTGGCAACCTCCTATTGTTCCATTAGTCGATCGCTCTTTTGTATTCTACCTGTTTGCCTAGCTACCTATAGGTTGATGTTCATTACAAAGCAGTTATGCAGAATGAATTGGGGTTGATTTAATCTGAGCTGGGTGCATGTTAGAGCTCCTCGGAGATTTTGTTTAAAAGTGCAGGCAAAATAATAACGCATTCGCAGGTGAAATAATAGGTTGGGAGCAGTAGTGGCCATAGATCAGCGACCCAATTTACCTAAAGATATGATTCGTACCTTAAGTGCTCGATATTTCGGATTCGAAGTTTAAACACCATCTCCTTTGTCTTATTTCTCTATAGGTCAATAATGATCGCAATAACTAATATCTGACAAGCGTCTGAGATCGCAAGTTGGATAGTAAATCCCCTCTGCGGAAGTGAAATGGATCTACCAGATGGGCTATGCAGTCATAGTAGTAATGCCTTTACCCATTCTCTACAAATCTGATTCAACTGATAATGTAATCCATACCTCTTTCAGCACAGCAACATCCACTTATGCAAGCAGCTTCGCATATAATAATTACTTGCTTGTTAGTTTGTATGTAATGCAAGAGAGTCGATGGGACATAATATGAATGCGACATTGTGAAATAGGGTAAGTACTTAGGCTCATCAAGTGGCGAGTTAGTCTGACTAAAACTGGTGAACTTCTGTGTCCGGTAGGTGGGCTTGGGGGCGTAAAAAGGCAGCGGAACTCTAGCATGGATAAATCAATGTGGGTGAGATGGAAGTTGAATACACTGATGTGTGGCGTGGCATAGGAGGCGAAGGGTGGCGGCAAAATTAGGGCTGAATGGGAGATGTAGTCCAGAATAATGGATGAATGTGCTTTTAGCGCGAACGATGAGCTGGTGCCATGTGATGCACAAGTCAAAGCGGGACTTGCATGGAGCGCATTACGTTTAATTTTTTTTAATTTGTGATTTACGCTCCCGTATCTGATTCTATCTACTCCCATTCTTGATGGAGGGTAAAAGCCATCAGCATAGCAACCATCTTGGTATATGCGCCAAACGAATAACTACGTGCCCCTAATTTTGTGCACAACATTTTTCTGCAGCTGCTGGTACATAAAATACAGTTAATGCGCTGACGCATGACACTGAACATGAGCCGTGCCTTTTGCCTCCTCACCATTCCATTTCATTTCTTCAGTTATTCCTTTAATCCCCTTTCATTCTCCTCTTCATTCAAATCACCAACAACACTGACTTCCAACCCTTACTTTAATGCTCTTAATCACCCGCCACCACCTAAACTACTTATTTACTGCTAGTAGACCACCTCCCTTCCTTCCACCTATACTTTCTACTACTCTCTACCACCAACCATCACTCTATCAATAATCTTTTGTTCTTTTTTCCCTTCTTTAAAATTTTTATATCCCTTACAATTGACAAGCGAGCATTCTCCATTTTACATTAGGGATTCGTCTAACATAGTTGGTATTTTGTTTTCTTTTTAAGCCATTTTAAGCTGTCTCGTATTTTACCGCTTCAAAACTCATCATCACATCATCATCATCTTTCTTCACCTTCGTCTCTGATTTTGTATCAACATTCTCCATGGTCATCACTAGTAGGATTGCTAGTTAACAAGTTTAGTGGTACGGAAATCACTTTGGCGTGTGCTTTTACATAAAGTGGAAGCAAGCGGGGAAAAGAATAAAGGAGCAAAGGAAAGGAAAGAGGAAGAGAGGGAGGCGGAGATGGAAGTAAACAAATTATGATTCGAGGGCAACGGATGACTGAATTGAACTTGTTGAAGTAAAAATATCAAAATGGAGTTTTGTGCGTTGGCGAAACAAATTGTAGGTCTCGCCCAAACGGGGTCACCTATTCAAAGCGCTTGAAAAGAAAATAAGAAAATCCGAATGGCCATTCCCTTATCCAGCAAGTTGTTCGACGATTTAGATGGATACTTTAATAGGCCTGTTGCAGTCTGGTCAAACACTACGCCCACATTTAAGCTTCTTACAACGTACTAAGCCTCAACAATCCTAGCGTCACTTCTGAAACCTCAATATACACTCTGCTATTTGTGTAACTTCAACAAATATATGTGGTTTGCATTTTCTGAGGAATGGCAACCTAATATGGCGGAGAATGCTTAGCCACAGCATAGTGTGGCTTATAAACTTACATCCAATCAGGTCCACTTAAGTAATGCTGCATATCGTATATTAAGTGTAGTAAGTGATTGCAGAGCCTCAGGCGAAATTCCTCACCCCGTAGCGGAACTTTAATACAAACAGGCGCACTTATCTGGAATAAAAAGCCTAAAGAGTGGTCAATACTTTCGTGCAGAGGATAATGTTCATTTGACAGCATCCAGCGCTGCACTCGGCATAAAGCATTTATATCACAGCACTCTCATGGCCACCAGCGATATCGCAATTCCTATCCCTAATCAGACCCAAACCCCGGAAATCGACACCGTTATCCGCCCGAGTGCATCTGTCGGTGTCTGTCCCAGGACCGCTTCTTCATTATTTACTTGATGGTGCTGCTTTTAGCTCTGCTTTCTCCAATTATATTTCGGTCCAACAAACGTGCCGTCTAACCCGACAGTGGATGCAGAGCCCGAGGATTGCTAAATTCTATCCGCAGATCAGTGTCTTACTTTAGCTCACCCGCTAAACTGATCTTGAATTCCGTACACTTTACACGTGATGCTTTGAAATCCAGTAACTCAATTCAGATAGCCACTCTAGGGCCAATGCCGTAGCTATTGCTATAGCTATGGCAACTGCTTTACAGGAACCATTTAACTAGGAAATAGAGGGGTTTACTTCAATGCAATGCCAAACAGAACAAACAGATCATTAGCAACTGATTCATAGAAGGCTGCACCTCCACTTTAGTCGCTGTACAACAAAGGACATTCAAATTTTAAAATCAGCTTTCGCTACACAGCACATACTTCTTTCTTCCGCGCTCGACTCTCCGTCCTTTGGCTAAAGCCTGCTGCTTCTTCTTAATTGTGCTTGCAACCTCTGCAGTGCGATCGCATTATTTTGTCCTGTTACGGGCTTTTAAAGACTGCGTCCCATCATACCATCAACCTTTTCCTTGTCCTAACCTTATATATCTTTAATCGCTAATAATTGTGTCAAATTCTTCTTATCTCTTCGTCCAAAATGGTCGGTCCCCAGTCAGTTCTTTTACCTCTTACCTCAGCACATTATTCAATAATAAACTGCTTGCATTAAGGCTCACAATAAATAAAAACCAGTCACTTGATGTAGGGTCCCATTCAAATCTAGTCCTCCTTTCTCCATTCTATTGATGCCACAGCAAAAAAGTGATTTTGTGTAAACGAGCCTTGACTCCGTACAGAATACAAAAATGGAACTCTAGGCCTTTGAATATAATACTTCGTGGTACTCTCATTTAAAACAAAAACACCACATTTTTGGTCGTCAAATATTGTGCCGATTAATCTGCCCGTATGGCATGCCGCTTAAGCCTTAGGCAATGCGCGTGCTCCAAGATTTAACCGCACATGGCATTTCGCATGTGGTAAAAAATCCATTAAGCTCAATAGAATCTTAGGATGCGATTCGTTAGTAAATTTGCTATGACTCAAAGAGGCCAAGTTGTCCTTAAACGAATTCACCTTTCAAGTAACACTCGCCATTTCAGTTCTTCGTTTTCTTACACAAGTAAACACACATGTGATCTTTCCTACAAGCTTTCAGAAGTCACAGAAAGAGGTTTCATAACCCGGCATTTCGCCACAGCCGAATCGTAAGACACATTTGATTTTAAGGATTCGCACAGTCATAAGCAGATTCATCTGCGTTGCGCTATTCTTCGGCCATTAATGTTGCACCCAAATCGCTATGTCAAGGATGCCATGCTGTTTATGGAAGTGTAGAAACTGACCAACCAGTGGGTCAAGCCATGCTACGTTAGAAAAACAAAGTCAAACTCTCAATTTGCATAGTTTTAGTTCGTGCATTTAATGCACTTCAATTTGGCTTATTCGCAATGCCTGGCCAACTACATAAAACTGCAGTTACAGCTGCGAATGGACGACTGTTGAGCAGAAACATTCAGGCACACTTCTCGGAAAACCTGATCCATGCAATCAAACTTTTTCGTATTTTAATGGCTGACGGTTGAGTGTCTATAGCTGGAGAAAATGTTAATAAGCTTTCGATTTGTCCCTGCTTCGTTTTGAACCGTGACCCATTCGTGACAAATGAGCTGCGAGGAATGATTCGGGTTCCGCTATACTTTGAAGCATGTTCACGCTGCTAGTGGCATCGTGACCATTCTGGACATGAAATGCACTGTATTTTGATGACTTGAATTAGTACTTCAGGACACCCCTAAGGTCATTCTAGTTTACCCACGTACAGTCACGTAAATAGAGACAGGTTCATAGCGAGCCATAATGTTAGCCTTTGACATGGCAACCAATTTGTCCAAGTATTCCTGCCTTCGCATGTGACGCCAAAACAATTCGAATCAGAACGCGAGATATGCATCGGGATTCGCAATGCGGTACACGGGTTTTCAAGTGCCGATGCGGTACAATTCAAATGGCTTGATTTTTGCCGAGCACAGGCTAATCACAAGCTTCTAACGTCCAGAGAATAGAGATTGATAAGGAAAGTGCACTGAAGGCAAGAGGACAAGGTTCGCAGGTTAAAAGCTTTGATTTTGCAACTTTAAGGAGAGTCCAGTACTACTGCAGCACCCATTTCCGCGCCACTTTGTGCCACAAAGAAAAGTGTCCAGATTCTCCGCTACCTCCACAAAAGTCACTTGCAGTGATGTCAGCCATCACGAGCCATTTTAGAGTGCAAACATGGCACCACCTCTAGCAACAGGCTTGTCACTGATTAGGACCTCTGCAGTTCCGCTGCAGCTACCATTCATAATGAATTCTGTGAGGATAAGGACTAGCCTGCTTAAGTTGTACCCGGAATCAGCTGAACCATACTCAGCCGCATACAAATGTAGCATGTGCCTTTGGTCTTCCACTAATTCTACGTCTATTTAAGCCCTACGTTTCGCTTAAAAATTCCACCTCCTACCATCAGCTTTGCTTGTTCTCATGACTGCTGTGCTCTCCTTCGCGATCTCGATTACTTCAATATCAAAGATCTCAGCAAATGCGTCGCACTCCCAAGTTTAGGCAGTTAGGTTTAACCAAAGGTCGGCGAATTCTAAAGAGCTGAACATCCACTTTCGCCTATTTTTTAATGTATAAATTGCGTTGATCAGGCAATGATATTCGTAGTAAGTCATGTTAGATGATTTTGGTGGATCAGAAGTCCAAACAATGGCATTTACGAGCTTGCAGTCTAAATCTTCGGGAAACCACTTTACAAAATCAAGCAGTTTTTGCAAGTAAAATGTGTAGAAGCAATGCATTTGTTAAATTGGCTTGTCAAACTTCAAAAAATTGGGTAGAATCGAATTTCCGCTGCAATAAACTTGATAAAAGATATCATTGTTTTAGCCATCGATAGGGTTCCGTCGAAGGCTTTTCAAAAGTGGATCGCAGCACATGTTTAGTCAAGCTGTTAGTCCTGCATTGGGTTTGATCGAACTTGGCTAATAAACTACAACATGGTGTTTAGCTTAATATCGTGCGTCTTTTAACGGCAGTAGGCAAGTGCATAGCAGGAAATAGATTTTACGCCATCGCGCCATCTAGCCACTACCCACACACATTGAACGCATTGCCTTAATCTCTAGCTCATACATGTGCTTCTCCATTTACTCTGATTTTTAATGCGACCTCCGCAAGCCTCTGCAATTATGATAAACTTAAATGGGAAAGACAAGTGAATTAGATCCCAGCCAGGGTTACGCTGCTGAAGATTATGGTTAAATAGGTTTTGACCCGGTCTATTTGGCTCTAGTGAGGTATCAAAATCGTACCGCATGACTTGAGTTTTAACATCACTTAACGCTTGAAGGCGAGCCACTAATTTTGATGCATTAAATAAGCCTATAATTCCGGCATAAATAATATCCACTGCATAATTTACCACTAAGATGCATTGTTGAATTCGCCTAGTTCTCTGTGGAATAGTATCTAATGTCGGCATCATTTTAGAGGTCTATGAAGATAGTGGATGCTAAAATTAGCTATCCCGCAGCACGGCGCAAGCGTACGGCTACCGTTAATAATTGCGTTTTGCGTACACATAGTGTTTCGATTGTTCACACTTTACCTGCACGAAAATAATCACAATTGTTAGGCTTAGAAGTCTCTTGTGTCTGTGGCACCCCATTGCCAAAACCGTGTTCAGTTTACATTCCCTGGTGGTATAATTTCTTCATACCATTGGCACCCACACGCCCTCTCGAGAGCTGATCAAAATATGCCAAAATCTTCTTTATTAAGCGCGCTTACGAATAGTAGCTTGCCTGCTGCGTCAGCGCGGTGCTAAAATGTATAAGCCACATGAGCTTACTTTTCTTCTTTCCTGTGCAACTTAATGTATCGCTAATCAATAGCCATCCTTATTATGCAGAAAATGCTTTCTTTGTGGACTACCTATAACCTTATTAGAAGTACTTACTTGTGCTGAGTAACACACATGCTATTTCAATCCCATCGTTGCCTTGAATCGCTGGCAGTGCAAAGCGGACATAAAATGTTCCCAAAATTGCGCAGACTTCACCACCGACGGGGAGACAGCATAAGCTCAACCATATGCCTTTGAATAAGCCCAACGTGACCTAATGAATCACAAGAGCACGCAGCAATAAATATTTATTGCAAGCACAACTCATCAGTGACTGCTGGGTGACAATAATAATGAGAATTTACCATTATTGCATGCCCAATATCCATGACCACAAAGGTGTGCTCATTCGAAATAAAACCTTTACAAATCCAAATGTTTTTAAATCCGATTTTGCAATACATGAGGAAAGGATAAGATTTATGCTCTATTTGTGATTGTTATGCTGGCATTCAGTCATCTCTAACTTGCAAATGTAGGTTATTTTGCCTGTTGACATCGCTGCTGATTTACAATTGTGCATTCAATCATATCAACAGACTAGGCCTAAAAGAAGCAAAAGGGCGCAGAACAAATAAAAGGATGCTGCCATGAATGAGAGGAGGAACTCATATAGGCTGATTGACTAGTCTTGAATGTTTCCAGAAGAGCGTTTCCATAACTAATATCCTAGTTATGCCAAGCGAATAGATCTCAGTTGCAATTAGAGCCAAGATCATTTCGAGTGGGTCTGTAATCCGTTTTGCACTAAATGCAGAATTCTAGAAATGCTCGATGGCTTACCAATGGAGAGCGGTTAAGCACTCTCGTTAATGCAATCATTCAATTTATTTCCATTAGACAACCTGTATTCTAACTAAGGATGACGATTTCTGATGCTGCCGGTTGATTGTTTTGAAAAAGTCTTGCTTGGAATTGAAACGCCATGCGAACACTAAACCTTTCGGCTTACAGCAGATATTCAGATCTATGCCCGCCTTTTGCATGCCTCTACCCGGTGGCTAACTGTCATTTGAAAGGGCCTGAGAATGGCAACCAATTACTGGCATGCATAGATAAGCACTCCTTCATCCATGTGGTCTTCTTTTGCGCTTACAACCGTTCTTCTCTCGT
Source organism: Taenia hydatigena (assembly GCA_036345935.2). NCBI lineage: Eukaryota > Metazoa > Platyhelminthes > Cestoda > Cyclophyllidea > Taeniidae > Taenia > Taenia hydatigena. The sequence continues at coordinate 64,138 of JADWOT020001313.1, forward strand.
GTAAAGCCCTATCAGCATCGAGTGTAGAACTAACAAGAAGAATGCAGGCCTGTCTAAGTTGGTTAAATAATGGAACTCTTCTCCATTAGACTGACGCCGAGGCGTCGCTTAACACCTATTGAATAGCATCAGGATGAGGCGTGGTGGCAACAAGTATCCACCAGCTATGCATTAATACCTGAACGCAATAGTAGTTTGCTAAACGATAAGCGCGTCACAAGAAAAATAGCTCAGCTTACACCCCCTTTGGTGATAAGGAGGTAATGACGGTTCGTTGCCAGAAAAAATCCTTAGAGAATTCGGTACCATGAGAATTTAAGCGAAGTGCAATCTGATTGATGAAACATGTTCGCGCAGTTGTTCATCAGCCAAAATCACCAGTCAAGTAGAATCAGATTGACACATAAAGAGACGACAATGCGCTTTGAAGGCTTCTAAATCCCCTATTCATCACTTCTTGCACTTGCGTCAGAATAGTTGCTGCACATTTGTTACCTTTTAAATAGAGGTGTGTGAAAAGAAACCAACGTTGCATTACAAATAGTTTTGTTACGTCTCAGATGTCTATTTCTATGGCACTAATAAAACCTTAACACTTTGCAGGGTATAAATAAAACTGCATGCTCAAAAGAGAAGCCAATGAACACCAGAGACTTAGGCATGCAGGACCAAGACTTATCATTCATGCATTAAAACCTATCCGTGTCTCTCTGATGCGATTGCTACAAGCAATGCTTCTTGTCCAATTCTGTACAAAATGAGCAAACATTGTTGGTTTAGAGCCTCATCCACTATGGATTAAAAAAAGAAGAGGAAGACTGAAAATTAAGCCAAACGAGTTGGGGTGTAAACATGCATAGTTGTTTAAAGAAAAACCATCCTTAAAACCTTTTAGGTGGCAAAATTTTGGACAATTGAGTTAGTTTTGCATACAAAGGCCATTTTATACGTGACTATCAAGTAATTTTGAGCACATAACTCCTCTGATATTGCATACGTTCCCTAGAGAAATGCTTTCTACAGGTGATTAAGCATGTCCACGAATGGAATCACAACGTGAGGCGCAAGCGGATCGCATGGCTGATGTGCGTGTGCCTACGAGTTAGCCGATGGTACGCGAGTCTGCGTTGGCTTATTTACAAGCACACCTGATGATCTTTATGCTTCCACAGTTGTCCTCATCATTTCCCACCTTCATTAAACGTCTTAATCTCTCTTTTGATGCGACCAAATTGCTGAGCCTTTTGCTAAATTTAGCTCCTAATTCATCACCAATTAACATAAGTTAAATTGATAACTGCTTCTTATGGTGGCTTGTACGATATTCATTTCCTTTTTTGTCATTGCACACATCGAACAAGTAGATTGTAACGGTCTCCTACAAGAAAGCGAATGGAGTTATACCACGCTCATTTGTGGTCGTGGAAGTGAGAAGAGATTTCGCAAAGCCTTTGAATTGAGTTAAAACAGTTTTATATTAGCCATCCACCAGGCGAGACAGATAGAGTCCAGAAAAGATTTTATCATTCGCACAACACTTTAAACGTTCGTTTATTCATTCATTCATGTGCTCAAATCGCTCCTGTGCAACGGTTGCACTCGCATATTTGCATGATTCGGAAATAGGGAATAGAGAGTCGGTACTTATGTCTAAACGGTCAGCGAGTGCAAGCCCATTAAATACCAAACCAGCATGGTTTGCCATTCATGGTGCCTGACCGCAGATCAAGAGTTCCTAGCATGCTTGATTACTGGCCAAGGCATCTTTAGCTTTTGAAAGCAGAATACATTGGATTTTTAGCGTTGATGTTTCCGCGACTTCTAAGCATTTTTACTCAAAACGAGTTGCTCAATTGCGTTATGTAGTGGCTTTAAAAATAGAGTAAAATCAGAGATAAAACCTGTCTCACTCGCGCCATTTGTTATCGTCAATGACTGTTGCAAATGTCAGTAATAGTTTGAACTCTTCTTTTTCCATCCTTAGATGTGGATGTTTGGACATATAGATTTTGTTCCATTTAAAGATGCCAACGAAACCTTCACGTCCTCCCCATCATGCTGATGGCGGAATGTTTGTAATGATTTTAACTATGGATCTGTGTGCCTTAAAGTTTTCCATAACTGTGAAGGTTGATCGCATTTATTAATAAACGCGGAGTCACAAAACCTAATAGCTAGATTACATGTTGATGCTTATAATGCGCATTCATCCAATACTTGGAACAAAATAAACTTATTCATGTTCAGCATAGCATGAAAAAGACTTGCTCGAATTTACTTTTTTCGTCTCAACCTATGTACGAGAACACGCTTTTGTTCTATACGGAATCTGAAAGGCTATGCTAAAACAAATACACAGAGGACGGATCATCGAATTTCTTAGCACCGCTTTTCCCGCAGCACCACCTACTTGTTTTGAGAGACTTGTTATGAAGACCTTTGGAATTTGCACTTGGTAAAACGCCGTTCTACAGACGTCGGAGAAACAGATGACTATGGGATTTGAGTGAAAGTCAGCCATTCCTGTTAGAAAAATCCGTAGAATTCGGCGATCTATCCACGCTGACGAAAGAGAACATCATGCAAGGGGATCATGATCATTGGTCGCACAACATTCGCATTCCATAAACTCGTATTGGAAAGGAATGCATAAAGGCCAGCTAATTTTCTGTTCACTCCTAGTCTACTTTTTGTGCTCAAAAGCATCACTTTTTTTATCTCATTTTGATTTTTACTTAATACAAGCTCACTCATGGGCGCAAGTCCAAATAGAGTGATTTAGAACACATAAGGGATTGTCTTCCTTTTGGCATTGCGTAGAACGCGTCGTTCTACATGCGAAGCACGAAATCGTCAGCCGAATACATTACTTGCGTCATGATATTGCCCAAATAATACCAAGCGTCTCATTGCTGGCTGCGCCATCAACTTCAATTGGTTTCCATGCCCTCGCTTCATGAAAGCCTTCGCTATCGCTGCTAGTGTACAAAATTGGGCTGATAGTTTGACAAATTTTCTTTAGTCTTGTTTACTTCAGAGTTCAGGCATCAGTTGTCACTCTACGCATTCATTCAAGTGCAACCTCATTCTTCAAATTTTATTACCTAGCTTCCTAAATGCTTGGATCGATGACCATTTCCATCAATTGTCTACAGGGAAATCGACTTAATATGGCGATCAGAATCACCTCATTATACTCTGTTAAGAGTAGGCTCACGTGTAGGTGTCAAAAATACGGTGATAAAACATTCTGCGTCAAAGTTTCTGCTTCCAAGCCTGAAGTAATAGAAGTCTGCGGACCCGCAACCACTGATTTAGCCACTGCAACCCTATTTGCTTCTACGGTCTTAGCGCTCGCGTTAACCTTAACGTAAATCCCTGCAAATTGCCCAATCAAAACAACACAGTTATCATACAGATGAGGATAAACGTCCTATCGCTAGAGTGCGTGTCCTCACTCAAGTACCCAGCGCTTGCTTTCAAATGACCCATTAACCTATGATTTCAGAATGTGCACGTAAAAACACAACACTCGTCGTAGGTCAAGTATAGACCAGCCCATGGGCTCATAGCTTAGCTATAAGTACATATGTAGACTGTAAGTACAAGTAATTTCTGGATAATATGCCCCTTCAAATCGGTCTTGTATTGGCAGCAGCTTTCATCCTGCATGGGGATTTTGCACGAAAGACCAGTAAGACATCTTCTATTACTTTGTTCTAATGCGTATAAAATGATAAACATTTGACAAAGTATAAGGCTTGATAAATTAGGGAATCTGACCAGTCAATATGCAATAACTGATTAATGGTAGAAGGGATTTGACTGCTTTTACTCCTTTGCTTCGGGCTACATCACGTCGTATCACTTAGCATCAAATCTCATCACTTCATATCATGTCACGATGAACACAAAGCGACTCGAAAACTTGACATGTTTTAGTGACTTTGACTTGTTTGCCCGCCTTTTCAGTGGTCAAGTGGTTTTGTCTAGCGTTTTCTCTGGACATGAGGTCGAAGTGTGTCTACTGAAATCCAATTTTAGCATTCCCGCTTTGTGTGCAAGAATGAGTTGTTAGTGTAGGCTAATATGACCGTCTCAACACTGTCACTCGGTTACATCTTCAAGTGCCTCACTCTGAAAAAATCGTCTTAAATTTAGATAACAATTGTGCGAATAAAGGTGTGTAAGACTGGCTGTCAGATGTGTTCCAATCTCACTGAAATGGCACTTATTTTACCAACAACGGCGCTGTTGCATGTTGCTAATTTAGTCAAAAGCTAAATTGCGAAACCCAAAAGAGTGTCTGTCTAAGGTTGGAGGTGTAGGTGTTTAAACTGTTAACGCTTAGTGACTCGAGTTGCCTTGACCATGTGCTACAAGAGACTGACAAAATTTGGAGAACATGCTGCCTCTAGGCCTCTTCTGTCAAGAGTGTTTAGCTAAGAAGGAAGAGCACGAAAGGAAATGAATTCTGGTGCCACATCTCTAATAAAATTAAAATAATCCCATCGTCCTTTGAGCTAACAGACACGACACTACAACAGACCATGCAACACGCTGAGTGCAACAGGTTCCGCCGATCGATTCCGCGTATGTAACGAGAAAGAATTCCGGCACATTAGCGCTATAAATGCTGTCGATCACGGTTCTCTGGAATATTATTGTTTCCACTACCCAGTTCGTCTTCTACGCCCCTTTTTTGTTACATTTCTTTAGCACTACGTGGCGACCCGACTGAACATCAGTGGAGGGGCACATAGAATACAGATCCCGACACGTCCCTGGTATACGGCAGGTTCCTCGCATCTTCGTCCAAGCCCTCTGCGGAAGAGACGAAATCGTCCAGCAAGACAGCCGGGCAGATATAACAACAATGGTCCAAACTCTCCCTGGAAGATGAGGTTTTGTGGTACCAAGAAGTCGTCACGTCTCTCAAGCGTTGACTGTTCCAGGTTTCCTGATACAAACAGCCCTTCAAGAGTTGCACGAACAGTTGGATCCCGTAGGCGAGTAAAAGATGGTGGAGGCCTCGATGAAGCGATACTGGTTGCCCTCTCTCTCCCCAGACGTGCAGCACTTCTGCCGAACCTGCATTACTTGCAGCAGGTTCAAGAACCCTCATTCCACAGCAGTTGCACCCCTGCAGCCTATGCCTACAGGATTTGCGAGCGAACGAGTGGGTATCGACATCATGGGCCCTCTACTACTTACCAAAAAGAGAAGCGGATATATTCTATTTATGGTTGACTACTTCACGAAAGTGGCCAAAGCAGAATTCATGAAGTCGCAAGACGCCGAGACAGTCGCGTCAACCATTTTCAATCGTTGGATCTGCCAACACGGAGTGCCTGAATTAGGCCATAGCGGCCAAGGCCCTAGTTTGGAAAGCCGACTCTTCGTTGAACTATGGAGATCCCTTGAAACTAGCCGAACCCTGAGAGGACTACTAAAGGCTTTCACGAACGAGGCACGATCGGAAGATTGGGATTTAAACCTCAGACGCGCTCTTCTCGCCTATAGGGCTACGGTCCATACATCGACCGGTGTCTCGCCGTTCAAGACGCTCACAGGCCGTGAAATGAGAGTTCCTTCCGATGTATTCCTACCGAGTAAGGAAGTCGCTACTGACAACGCCCCGGAGTACGTACTACGTCTCAAAGAAGGAATAAGGAAGGCGTTTAATCTTGCCCGCCGACACCTGCAAAGATATCATGCCAGACAAAAGCAATACTACGACAAGCACAGTCGACTCACCATCTACCACGAAGAAGATCTCGTCCAAATATATCGTCCGGTTCCTCCTCCTGGAATATATCGCAAAATTCACCACCCTTGGAGTAAAGACCCCTTCCGCGTAGTAAAAGTCCTGTCTCCCACGAACTACCCCATCCGCAATGCAGAACTCCGTACCCAGCCAATAACCTTCCATCACAGTAAAATCCGACCTTACAGAGGTGATCCGCCGGTCGGTTACGAGGACAAAACCTACGTAATCGTAGAAGAAATAAGCCACCCGATGGTTTAATTAAAGAGAACCAATGAGAGTAGCACCGGGGACGGCGCTCAAAAGACGAGGGACCATGTGATCCTAATGCTCTTTAAGTGTGCTTTGTGGGCCAGAGGGGGGGCGACAATTTGAACCTGGTAGCGGAGCGGCGTGATGACTCCCAGGGGTGTGACTCATCCCCGTCCTGAACTCGCTTGCAAGGTCTCGCTGTACCCTCTCTCTCATCCATAATAAAGATGCCAAAGCGTGTTCAGACTTCTAATAACAAGGGCGATAAGAAGGAAGAGGAGGAACCCTCTACAAGCATACTCCTTAACACACTATGCGTTCAATTTAACTTAAGTGCCTCAAGCATTATCATGCATTTCAACAAGGAAGCAAAAGAAATTATATGAGAAAGAACAAATCCTACACGGTAAACTTTTCTCTCCCTGCGTATAATTTGGCAAGCACATATGTAGGTAAAATAGAAAAGAGTTGGTGGGATTCGCGGATAAGTGTAAATTAACGAGGACCGATAAATGACTTCTGATGATACGAAGCAAATCAAGAGTAATAGCTTAATATTAAATAATAAAATTTCCATTCACGTAAAGCGCTCGTGCATGTCCATGTGCATATAAATGAAGTCGCGACTATTACCACCGAACAGAACCCGGAAACCCGACACGCAGTCAATCCTTAAATAACACTTGCGTGAGGAAAGTGTTACAGCATCTCGAAATCACCGTACATTTGAAGAACACAAGCATTGCGAATATAGCAAGCGCGTTAGAGATTTTTAACATAGTGTACAGCATGCATAGTGTGGCATAACAAATAAATAAATAATGATGATAACACTGCTTACTCAAAGCTGAGGTCAGGTGGTGCGAGGACATAATTTGTTTACTTCTCGTCGGCGAAGAGCACATGCAATAGGGGATAGAGGAGGCTACTTCTAGCTCTCGAGCGCTTTAAGACACTTGGACCCTGCCTACCTATCTTCCTTCCCCTTTAGTGCTCTAAGCCCCTAACGCTCGAGAAGGTCAAAGCCATAGGATTTCGGAGTCAGTTTTCCCCTTCGAACTTAGTGCCATCGGTTTCGCCACGCAGTTTAAGTATGTTGACCGCCTCTTGACCAAAAAGTGCATTCAAACAGGCATACATTCTAAAATCTGCAGGTCACCTTTGAACCCAAACGTCAGTGCTCTACCTCGGCTTCCTATCCCACAAGAGATAGGCCGTTGTACAGGCACATATTAACGCGATGAAATGCGAAGGGTTGAGCCCACAGTTGCGCTTTGCAGACGATTGAGCTTGCTGGTGGGATTACTCGTAGGGCAGCGCTAATTCACGGCGAATCAGATGCAAGGCCAGCAATAAAGACGAATAAAGCTCAAATTAACTCTTCGATGCAGTCAATGCAATTAATCTACCTTTAAAAGCGGTGAAAGATGCAAAAAAACACTCACAAAACCCTTCAGTTCATAGGTCTTAGAGTTAGTGCACTCTTGTCACTTTTATGCCGGCACATTGTGGAAAATTGCATCGTATAGGTCATTCATGAGTGCTACCATGACCAGCTTTGCCCATAAGCAAAAGAAAGCGCGTTTTATCATGGGGCATGCACCATTCAAGGTGACTTTTATTATGTCGATGGCTATGAACTCTTCCCTGATGGGCCTCACACGTCTCTGTGAGAAATTCGTGGGTGAATTAATGCATGCACCCCACAAATTATCTCATTCTTCCAATTCCCTGAGCGACTAGTGATTCCACTGCTTCACCGACCGTGTGTCCGGCTGATTGATTGGTTGATTGATTGAGTCACTGATTTATTCAGTGATATATCCACCTCCCTGCCCCTTTATTTTCCTTTATGCTGTTCCGCTGATCCACCGAAAGTCTAGCCCCCTTTATTAGCCCACTCGTCAATGAAAGTGGCGGCACAATATTGGAGCCGTAGATGTGATATTCCTCCCTCTTTCCTTGGTTGCGTGGAAATTCAGTAGCTAGCGCGGACGGCTTGCGGGTGTTTTTCTTCCATCATTGACAAGTTCAATGGCTGACACTGCCACAATTCGCACATTTGAAACCCCTTTTCATGGCTAAGTAGTAGCGTATCATTTCCTACCAATTCGTGACACACTCAACGGTGAACAGCCTACTTTAAGATGCACTCGTCATCCATGTCAACAAGCAACTGCAGGGCAACATGATCAAAACACTTTCACACCTCCCAAAGCAAAATATTACGCAGCGGTCAACACCGCTCTAAATCGCAACAAAACATCTCCATCACTACTGTACACATACACACTGCAGCGCCTTCAGCCTTCCCTCACCCCAACAACACCAAATAAGACACATCATCCGAGCAGAATACACATCTAGTCCACATACAACGGCGAGGAAAACAAGTGGCCCCACCACCAACACTCGTAACTTAGCGAACTACCGATGCGTTACACGGTTCATCTCTCCGCCTCCAGCGCCATCCTCCATGCTCTCCTTGGTAGTTGTGCTGCACCTGCAATCTCCTCCCCAACTTCTATGGCCAAAGCGGATCCCGCAGGGAATGATGCGGATCCACCGAACACCATGCCTACAAGCAAAATTCCAAATCCTGTCAACGATAAGACCTCAAGACCATGACATTAACAGAACAACTTAGACTCGATGTGACTATCAGCCTCAAACCTAATGCCACATAGCAGCCATACGATGACAAACTACCTGCATTAGGTAGCAGCAACACTCAGTACCATTAACCGACAGATGTAGTCGTTAAACACACCCACGGAACCATGTGAGGCACCAAGTCAATGGACATTTACCGTTTCTCCTACCAATTAATCGCACTTTGGCAATATGTCACCTTACTCACTGTAGCACATAAGCCTGTAGCCGTCAATGAAAACGCCTCCTTGCGTAAGTTATGCATGCACAGAAACTTCTCAACAAATTGTGTCGAACTTCTTTAGCATTAGCCAAACCACTTTCAAGCATATACAGCTCACACTAACCACACTTCCGATCACTTCACAGCTACCTTGTATTGGCTTCACCTCACACCATACAACTATCAAAGGCGACAGAACCTCAACATCCTATTTTTAAAAATAAACAAGCAACACTAATAAGTGTAGGCCAATGATAACATCAGACTTAATTTATACAACATTTCGTCTTACAGGAAAGTACTCAGCAGACTACCGCTTAGCACCAAAACACCGCATCCAGTCTTTCATAACTCCTTCGAACACAAAGTCACGCTACTTATGTCCTGCGCAAGTGAACATTCAACATCGAGCAAGGAAACCTTCAGCAGGATCGATTGGTCGAATGTCTACAACACCACATCTGTCAACGACGACGACGACGACAAGTTCAAGGGCGCATAGTGCCGTCTCAGTGGACTCCTATGGGCTGGCTTCTACAACCACATTCTCCTTCTTCGATACCACCGTCAGCAACGACGCATATTGTTGACAGGACCCCATAACCACCACAAGACCTAACTAGTTAAACATAAAAAATACTGCGCTACCAAGTTTTGCGCCCAAAATTAGCACCAAGTACTGTTCAATAATGTCTACATGCTTATCACAAAATACACCAAGGAAAAAATGCTCTTGCCGTACTTTGCGCCTGCAACGAATCTAGCACCGTGTAGTGTTAGTTGATTGGTAGATTTTTCCCTTTGTTTCCAACAGATTGGACCCCTCCTGCCATAATCTCTCCCTTTTGATATCATCCACTATCCAACCAACCGCCAGGACAGCTTCAACTGATCCCCTTCAAAACTATTCTGCGAAACGAACAAGCGATGCAAAGTGCTGTTGCTGGATAACAAAATCTCATCCGAACTCAATTCCTCATATTCATTCAATAAAAAATTTGTATGCGTTTCGACTTGTTCATGTACGTACACACAACTATGACCAAGTCAACTTGATGCATTCCAAATACATAAACTGAGAAGTAACATAAAATACATCCGCGTACAGTGAAAAAGTCGGTAAATACAAAGATAAAAGGCACACACTTCAAAATGCAAACATATCGGAGTTCGAGAAAAGGGTCCAGAGTAGATTCCAAAACAGCTCTGCAGCACTGCCGCCCATTTCCACCCAATTCACCGACCTTTCTCAACGCGATCATAAGCCTGCCTACCAGCTCAACACTAACCTCACATCCATCTCGTCTGTTTACCTGCTGACCATGCAATTATCCAATGCATGAACCAAAAGAGCTAACACCCATCGCTATGCCATCAAACGCAACAATATCATCCATGGCAAGATCCGCATCGCAGGTCAAAGGAGACGCCCCCACAAATGACTTAAACATCCCACATTGCATATCATTCCACACGCTCATCACATGTAGCTTCATCACTACTGTAAATTCGTAGTATCCGAAACGTACAGAAAGAAAAAAGTGGGAAAGCCGATACACAAACGTCCGATGACCCGCCACATCAACACACACAAGCAAACATAATATCTTAAAAACCAAACATTTAAGGCCGCTACAAGACAACGTCTGTGTAGCAATGCGGAAGTGCCCAGCGAAGAGTTACAGGTCTCTCAGCGACCATCCTCCTGCTCCTCAATCAGCCTCAAACACTAACTCATGTCAGAGCTGAACCCACATAACAAGTTTCACAAAGATACTATCAACACACAACCATGGTCTCGAAGTCAAGAAACGACCGAATCGCGAAGTGCCCCGCGCACTCCATATATTCTCCGCCAAAGCAGACAATATAGGTATAAAAATAACGCACCTACTACCACACATAAATACGAAAGGATCTACAAAGAGGTGATAAGAACACATTGCACAAAACAGCGACCAATAAACCACAAACTAATCTTACCTAAGAAATGCAATGAGTAACAGCGACGGCGAGATTCGCAGTCAATGTTGCTAGGTAACACTTCCACGCCCAGCAGATAATGCCGCATCGAAAATACACATTCCCGTCAAGTGAAATAATGAGAACCAACATGCATACCAAATGAGGCCTCACAGCTGAAATTCAAGCATGCTTTCAAGCACCAGACGCTTCACAACAACGAAGACCTAAATCAACCGCGCAGAGATAATTCAGCACAACAAAATCGCACGATTAAGTTTCATTATTCCACAACAAAATTGGTCTCCAAATTTAGTCTGCTCTGTCTCTTGCATTCGATAACACGCATACAACGCCAAAACTCAACAATGGCGGTAGACTGATAGGCATGTATTTATACGCATGTGCAAAGTATTAATCCCCAATAAACAGCCAAAATATATTTCCCAAAAAGAGGAAGGACTATGACCATACAATATTGCTCACCCAAGGCCTAACTTGATTGTTCGAACTAGGTCAGCTAGATTTCCCGAATGTCAGTTTCGTTGGATCTAGCCTGGCAGTGCGGTCAAGGATTCAATTCAAATCATTGGCAAACACCATAAGACATTCGAGACCAAAGGTAATGTAGCGTCCCGAGGGTTCCTCGAAAGCAAAAGTTGGCAGAATGCTAGGGTGGACTGAAGGAAAAAGGCTGCTGGCATGGCTCAGAAGCCAGCCCACGCAGCTAGGGCAATACGGCCTCCTCTGTGACCTCGACCAAACCGGCAGTTCCAACAAACAAAGTATTACAGTAAGGTATGTGGTTTTGAGCGCGTGTAATTTCTAGGTTCAATGATGCTTGCATTACTTTTTTTTGTTCTGTCTACCGGTTCCAGACACTTGGGTGGCCACATTGCCCCAGTTGGGTGGACTGGCCTCCACGCCATGCTTACAGCCCCGTTCTCTGCATTAATATGTAATGGTAGTCCGAATACATGCTAATCATCGTGGTATCTCAATGTAAAGGTAAAACTTGTCTTGCTAAAATCGATTTTGAACGTTTTTAATGTTGAAACGCAAAACTTTTAAAGCAGTCGCCTCCTACCCATGTTATGAGGAGGTATCTGTACATATTGTGACGAAATGGAAGTATTGTGCATGTGAGCACCTTTTGGTAGTATGCCGGTAGTCTGTGTTATCGCAGCATCGACGCGTCCTTCCTTTGTAATCCGTTTCAGGTTTTCTATTGTTAAGACAGAGCCGCTAAACTTAGTTCCTAGGTCTGTTGCAAGAGGCCGTCGGCAGGGAATGTGACAAAATGAAGTGTTCTGTACGTGAGCACATCTTGGTAATAGGGCAGTAGTCAATATTATCAAGGCACCGACGCGTCTCTTCTTTACAATCCGCAACGCAAATTTTATTGTTTAGACAGATCTGATAGGCGCTAATCCGCCATCGCGGCATTAACGATTCTCAACTTTATATTAGGTATGACGCATTATAAGGTTGAGACGAAGGATTAGGCATGCATTCTCCTTTTGCGATCGCGATGAAGTGCTGTCGGTACAGATTGTGAGGAGTTGGAAGTATTCTGTATGTGGGCACCTCTTGAGAGTAGTAGGGCGGTAGTCTGTTGTACTGGCACAGACAAATCTCTCCTTTTTATTTGGTATGACGTTTTATATTGTTGAGACGGAGGATTTTATGTATGTGAAAAGACACATTAAGGCCAGATTAGAGATATATAAAAACACCACAAATCGTGAAGATTTTCAGTTGATAGGTGATGATTGCTTTTCACTTGTAGGGTATGGAGGAATGGAACAAAAAGAAGTTGCACCTAGGTCAAGAATAGTAAGATGCAAATTATGACGATTATAACTCCTAAGGGCCAATGCCAGATCTGATGGGCCTTGGAACACTTTTTAATCATTTGTTACCTGGTTCATTTAGGTAAGAGTGATGGAAAGGAGTCTGTGGTAAATACCCACCAATTAACCGCGCCGGGTATCGTCATTGCGGGAAACCTTTTTAAGACCATTAACTTGTTGAGAACGAGTCGATAATTGTGCAGCGATTTCAGGCTCCAGTGAATTATAATGCATCAAAATGTTTTTAAATTTGAAATAAAAGAGAAAGAGTATGACCGGTGTTAGAGAATAAATATGATATGATGCAGTCGCAATTTATGTCTCAATAATTTTGCAGTAAAATAATTGCGCTTACGTTACAAAAAGAACAAGAAAGGTAAAAATTTAAATTCAACTTTAAACTAATATTTGATAGGGGGTGTAGGAAGTAGAACTGACCGAGTATCTAATTATAGAAAATGGTTTACTAAGTGCAAAAAGAGTAAAAGACTAATGAATGCCGAGGCGTGAAGTTATCATGGCAAAATATTTTAATGCTCTGACTAAAGCAAGTACTAAGTGAACTGCAATGGATCACTAAGGAACTTCAAAGTAGCCCCAAATATTAACACTGCAGAACAACAGAATCTCGTCTGCATTAATTAAGCGTATTGTTCTAAGGCAACGCGTCTATGTAAATGCGGTTAATCGGACGCTAAGAGAAAATAGCTCTTGCTATTTGTCAAATTGTTATGAGCCAAATTTGTCAGCTATGGATGTGGATGTTGTATGGATTTAATGAAGACGGTGACACATGCCATACGGTCTGGGAACCAAATCCATTACTTAATGTGGCTTCTCCTGGTTGTGCGACTTTCTTTTTGGTAAAAGCAATTAGTCAGGCAGCTCATACAATTTAATTTCATTGGGCCGTCTGTTTTTTCCCGATGTTTTGGATTCATTTCATCAGGCTTGCTGGTGTCCATGCACAGCTGAGGGAGATTGAGCGCTCTATCAACCGAATGGCTAAAATAATTGTGAGATGTACATGAAAAAATTAGGCAAATGGCTGCTCGTCCTGTACTAATTCATGCACGATCTAATGGGCTCTGCAAAAAGCTTTAACTAACTTGTATGCGTCTTTATTGTAAGCGCGAGTTTTGAGTTCAAACTGCTCACTTTGTGAAAATAGAGACGTTAATTTCAATACGCTTGATCAAATGTGACGCTTAATTAGCGAGATGGAAATGAATTCTTGACAAAGAATCACGTCTATACACCGAGTTTTTAGTATTTTTGCACGGCGGAGCAATAAACTAGCTGGTTTTGCGTACTCACAGCTCAAAGCTGCAGTGAATCATGTAGGTTTGAAAGAAACTTTAAGAAACGGTACGATAAAAACAAAGCCAAACTGCTATCTGCTTTAGTAAACATTTTTAGCTTCTTCAAGGAGGAGCTTGATAGGGCTAAATTTAATAAAATACGCAAATAAAATACGCAAAAATAAAATAGGCAAATAAAACCAATTCCTTTTAGACGTAGGCTATACAAAAGTAAAGTACATGAAGATTGGGGTTCATCCAGGAATGGCACGATATAACATGAGACCTACTAAAATGCAAACGAATTGCTCTGCGTGTGACAATCGATTTGTTAATTTCAATACTAGTAAGATTTTAAACATGTCTTTAAAATTTTCTTATTATTCGCTTCTCACATGTCTTTTGCTTTTAAACTTTTTGCCAAATCGATGCATGCCAGCGACGAAAATGCGCAGTCGATGGATGATTTTCCTAATCTCATTGTAATGAAAATCCACATTAGTGAACTAAGACGAGCATGGTGCTGCTATTTGCAGTAAGTGGTTATAAAATCCACGCTCCTTCCCTACCGTCTTCAAAGCTTTGTCACTAAGGGAGAAAAGGCTTAATGTACTGCAGTTAATGTCATAATCGCAGAAGGTATATGCAAGCACAGAGTTTCATTCGAGGCCCCCATGGTCAAACTATCAATGCATGGGGGACATATGGAGGAGCAAAAGGGGACTTAGACTTGATTAATTGGCAGATCGCAACCTTCTCTGCTTCAATAAACAACATTTCTTCTTTACGGGACCTTTTGTAGTTATTCTATCTAATTTTAATTACATGCATAAGTCGTAGCATTCTCGCAACGCTTTAGATCTCTTTGGCTCAAAACGTTCAAATTTACTTCTACATCTTACTCTATCACAAAAAGGGGTAAAAGCACATTTTATAAAAGAGGGGCTGATATTTACATTACCTGAGCTCACTCTGACAAAAATTAAACACTTTCTCATACGTTGATGCCTTATACTTCACCCTCCACTGCCTCTATGCCTAGATGCTACGAGTGGAAAGTAGTCCACTGTAGGCTGTAATATAATAAGCATCGCTGAATAAAGATTGGCATCTCATTTCATTATAAAGTACTAAATAAAAGATGGGGGTCACATTCCATGACTCGTACCATCAACACTCTTCTACAGCATTCGCGTTGTCCCAAAAGAGAAAAGACTGCACGATAAAAGAAATAAAAGTTTTTCGGAAAACTACGGGCAGATTTAAGGCGTGCACACCGAATCTTAATACTGCTAATGCAAGAATAAAATTCATGTATAGGAGAGGAAAGCAGAAATTCACCAAAATCAATTGTGTGCTCTCACCTGGTCCGCTGCAATTCCACCCATTCCCTCTGACTCCGCAATCAGAGAAAAGTGGTTTTTCGATATAGACCTGATATCTAAACACATTTACAGCCTCAAAAGAGGCGAATTTCCTGGTTAGTATCAGACTGATTTTGTGGGCACTACATAAGTGAAAATGCAACAAATTATCTATATCACCGATTGCAGCATCGATAAATACATTATGTGAAATGTTCAACAAAGCATGACATGCAGTTTTAGATTTCTAATTTCTTAATCCTTAAACGAAAAATTTGGGGTAACTTTTCATTATGACATTATGTTCGTGCATTCTTCTAAGCATGAAATAAACCAGAAGCATCATCTGTAAGAATTGCAAGCAAATCGTTCTAATTCTGGCAAGGAAATTGGGTATTCTTAGTAAACACCTTGCTCTGTGCAACGTTTAATATCATTTAGTGACGGAAGACTTGAATTTCTTGTTAGAGTGCGAAAAATCTAAGCGGTGAGTGTCATCTGAATGAGGGATATGTGGCGCGTCGTTCGCAACACTTGCCTATGCGCACTGCTTAAAATGAGTAGGCGGGGCAGACTAGTTTCATAATGTATTGCGGCAGCAGCAGAGAGTAAACGTGGCAAAGTAATGATGTGATATTGATTTTCTGTCCGTGTAGAGGAGCATTGATTGTCGACCAGCATGAAGCGCAGACAGAAGTAACTAAATAAAGTTGCATTTAATCAAGTTGCTTAATAAATTTGACTAAGTCAAACTTCAACGGTGGCTGTATGCACCCGAACGCGCGTTTTGAATGAAGGGCAGCTAAAAGCTTTAGTCTACATAATGGTATATTTCGCAGCGAAATGTGTAGCCAAAACAACAAGAAGAGCATATTTTGAACAAAATCTTAAGCCAAAACTTCACCTGTTCACGTGCGTTATGCTGCTCACACCTATGCTAATGCAACACTTTTTGAAAACCTGTTGCAAAACTGTCTAGGAGGTTTGAAACAACTTTAAGTCGCTAGCAGCTGAAGGTTAGTGATGTGTGGTTCTGCAAAGATTTACGGTAGACAAAAAATTTAGAGCGAGATCTTTTCACTTGATGCAATTTGACCAAGCAGCGAGTGTTGACTTGAAGTAAATTTGCAATAAGCCAATGTCAAAAACGGGAGCACTACGGTGTAAAATGAACATTTAAGAAGGCAAGCTATTATAGCACCCTAATCTTACGTTCCACATACTGGAGAAAAGAGGGGCGAGAGAGAAGCGCTTTCATTCATAGCCTTCGACCTACACGTCCTCCTAGGTCCTTCCATTTCAGATGTCAGTTGTCGCTCATTTCAATTTAAGCGATCAAAAATGGCGCACACACGAAAAGCAGCCTGACTCACGTTTAAGTGTCTGCTTCTTGATCCCACACCTTCTTTTTTATGTGCTTTCTCCTTAAGCTGAAGAGCATGGCCGGCAACTTTCCTTTCTTTACTTGTTACTAACCCCAGTCTTTATCATACATGCAAGAGATGGCATAGTCGTCTGACGGAAGAGCAGTATCTTAGGTCTTATCATTTTCGATCCATCAGAGACTCAAACTTCTCTCCAGCTCAACTTTGCTTGCGTATGAGACTGCTTCGAAATTTGTTGAAGCCTGGCCACATAAACTCAGAACGGCAGTTATTGTGGCAGCAAAACCTGTGAACTGTCAATTGTTTAAGACCGTAATTTTGATCTGATATTAAATCGATCACATCCTGGCGTATCATGTTTCGCGAAGTACATTCCCTATTTATGGCCTTGACGAATAGCTCTACTTGGAGACTATTTTACAGAATTGTGTTTAGGTAATGCAGGAAATAATGCAATTAGCTTGCCTCCTAATCAACTGGAAATATCATGGCAGGCTGATTAGTGAGCGCTCCTTACCATTAGTTTTTTCAACCACTGCGACACAGCTGGATTCATTTTTGGCTGTTAGCTGACTACAGTGTGGCCCAAAAGGCCTGCTATGAAACACGCTTGCATGAGTGCGTGAACCGCCTTAGTTCTAAGCTAATCTCAGCTGACACTTGCTTTATCCAGTTGAGCAGGATTACCTTACAGGTGCTCACACCAGCACTGGTATGACCAACAAACTCCACGTACCCTAGTCGCTCTTCTGCAGCATAATGGAAGTGAGAGCAGACTTTATTTTGTGCAACGTACTCGCGAATTTAAAATGGCCAGAGTATTAAGGCAATCATTTTGCGACTGCACGAAACTAAATGCAATCCGGTTGCGTCTCAAAGAGTACCAACTCGTTAATACGTTTAACTTAAGTTTGATCTTACCCTTTTCCCCTAGGGGTTTGAGTCTTAATAAATGTCCTAACTTGATCAGCGTTTCATTTTCGAAATCATTCACGTCACCGGCAGAAGAAGAGAAATCGCTGAGGAACAATTGCCAAAGCAAAGGCACGTTGGATTATGTGATACTATAGGCCAATTTAGCACTGCTACTTGGTGGTAGTAGCCTAAGTTTGCTTTGATTCTAAAAATGCAAAAAAAGACAGTCCCGAGACCATCACTTGATTACTTACAATGCGTTGTTGCTGTCCGATGTGTTGCAGAGGTTCCTTCACTCCTTTAAATGGTGATGCCTCACGTCCCTCTCAATTTCGAAAATAGGTGTTTTTGCCTATTCTTCGAAAGGTGAGGAAAGTATGTAAAACAAATGGGCAAAGACGAAGACTATTATAAATTTTGACGTTAACTACAAGGACTCTTTCTTATTTTGCTCCATAATGTAAAAATGCTCAATGGAAACATCGGTTTTATGCAAACTACTTCTTCACTACCATGGGATAGCCTTGTAACATCTGCAAAGCTGAGCTCGTAGACGTAGGCATGTTGTTAGCATTTGAGTGTTAATTATTATTACTATTATTACCAACTATTATTGTTAGCATTACCTTTTTTGTTGAACTGCGACGCACGTATCACATTGTAATCGTCTTCCTGCGACGTTTTTCGCCTCCTTTTCCATGAATCCTTCTACTTCTTTGGCTGTCAAACAGCCTTTGTCTCGACTAGTTAATTCACCTTATTCACAACTACTGCAACGAACGAGCAGAAAGGACAGCGAGATCCAAGTTCTTAATCGATAGGCTGTTTCGGCTACAATACTGTTTGTATTCCTGCGCATAGATGTCCTACGTTACTAGGTTTGGCAGCTGGCAATTTAAATGATGTTACTTCTGTTCAATTAATTGAAAGGATGGAACTTAAACTCTTGCAACGGTTGTTAGCTAGTAGCACACGTTGCTTATAAATCTGCAAATGCAATGAATGGGAGAGCCGATGTCGATATGGCAAAACATTTGAATCAATATTGTGTAAAATCTTGCTATCAAAATTGCGCTCCCACTTGCATGTCAGCTGCATTCAAATGTTAAAATGAGTTTAAAATTGGATAACGCGACGAGAGTCTTCGTAACAGGGAGCAATGTGAAGGGCAACGTTAGCAATCACACCACATAGGAAGCCAAATTTCCCCACATCATCAAAATTTTGCTACCTGGTTACGAGTCGGTTCCATGAGAAGTGATAATTTTAGAATATTAGGGGGTTCTTTTGTATTAGCTTGTTCTATGCACCTAAATTCTACTTAATCTCACACTGCTCGCCTCAATTCTTCCACCTTATCACTTATGAATTCAGGTAGATTGTGATAAATTTTTGAAGGTAAATGGGGCAAGGTTTGCATAGATAGTCATGGCGCACACTTTTTTGCTTTTATGCATAATTTGGTCCCCATTTGAGATCTTTCATTGCATTCTTGATTAGCATATCCCACATCCTTCCTTCCGTAATTAGTAATTATGCCCATAAACATGTCGCAGCAAACAAACACTTGTCTCGCGTAGCAACTTGTATTGATGGTATGAACACAGAGTTAATAATAAGAGACACCGCAAATTGTTTTATCGCGGTTCTGGGCTCTTCACGTACTCTTAGGTGGAACATGTGCATGGTGTCACAACTCTTGTCTCATGGAGCAGGAAAAAAGACAAACATCTAGCATACTTGACATATTTCAGTCTACCTCATTGCTTGTTCCCTACTACATTTCACAAATATTCAGCAAGTAAACTGCAGTGTTCCTTAGAGAAAGAGACTTAATGAATAATCTACATTTGCGTGGTGACAAGAACGTGCATGCGGAGAATCCAAAATAGAATTTGTACGAACATCTGCTTTAAACTGCGTCAATTTTTCAATTTTCAATTTTTTCTTTTTGCAGGGCCTCGGGATATTTACCATTACGAATGAAATTCAACAGACTTGGTATGGTTCAGTCTACTTCGTTGTTTGCTCAACGATACAATTCTCCGTTTGCCGAATGCACGTTAACATCACATGCTGAATGCAATTGCCCGTGACGCAGATTTTATAAAAAAATTTGCATTTGCATGGTGACGAGGATATACCTGCGGGAATCCGCCTTCAACAATAGCTTGCAAGGACGTCAGATATTTAGCTTTGTCATTAAATTTCTACTTCGCTTGCGTTTCAGGACAGTGCTGCTGCTAAATTGCACCCTCGACCCTGGAGGAATGCAAGTTTAGCGTGCTCGTGACATTGGGCTTTAGTTTGTTCAAGTGATCTCTCGTGTAGGTTTGCCTAATCCGGTTGCCTGAGCGAAAGCTGCTACAATTGCAGCAAGTGAATCGGACACCTGGTTGCGCTGCAATGAATCGGTCTTTGATTTTGATAAAATAATGGCCATGCATAATTAACAATTGAAATGCGTTGTAAAATTCTCCCTATCACACTTTGCCTGCACACGAAAGTCACTTTTTGCCAAAATTAAGAGCTTTCATTTTCGTGATTCTACACTGAAAAAACGGGAATCAGATTTACATTCCGTGGTGGAGACTCACTTCCTTCATGCGATCAGCGTGCGCACACCCACACGAGGGATTGCCATCATACGGTCGCATCTAAGACGAACGTATTGCAAAAGTGTTCCGTTTGCGAATGCAAATCAAACACTTGTTTCTGCTAACTATATTCTGCTCATGTTGTTGTTTGTCATGGTTATCTAAAGAGATGCATGAGATATGGCAGTCATCGCATCGAGCATGGCAGCGTTGACGTAGCATGTTAGACGAAGACGTATAAATAAAAATACTATGGTAGGCTTGTGTAAAAATGCGTGCTATAACATTCCAAATTAATCCCCATAAACATATTTTACTAATGTTACCAGGCTTTAACTCGCATTCCACCAACGTCCATAGCAGTTATAAGGCTTTAATTGGGATTATTAGCCACAAATAAAAGACCAGCGCAGATTTTCAAGAAACTTGCCACTTAAAGGCGTAAATGCACTTTTTTTTGGCGGAAAGTTAGGCATCGTTACACCAACATTTAGTAATGTTCTTAACCTCCATCCCGTGTTGCACTATATTATCATACGGTAAAATGCGTTCGTAAACACACCGTGATGACGGAATTGTCAAAATTTATACTTAAGGAGGCATAAATAAGACCGGGCGACTAACGCCAAAGCATAGGTCAATTGCGTAGCACCGTCCACTTCCCATTACTCACTGTAATGCCATTTATCTTTCCAATTCAACCTGTCTACGACCAAATTAGAAAGGGCTGACTTCAGTCTTTCACAGATAACTGGATTTGGGCATAAGGAGGCGGTCTCTTCGCAGAATACAATTTGATCGCAAGTTTTTTGTCTCTGCAATGGAGGATCTTGTTGCAGTCAGATTATTCCTCTGAAGGTAAAACGCGCTGTGTGGATAGATTTGCGCCATGACAAAAGCCATAATTCGCCGCCAAAAAAGGAGTGATGTTAGATGGGAAGGGTAGAAATCAGGCATCTCTTTTCACCATGCTACACCCTTAATGCTCTAAAATAATGAGATTTTTGTCTAAACATCACTCTATCAAAGAATAAGAAGTTGGGACTTGGGATCGTGGGGTACTGTGGCGTTAGCAAGGAGGGCCTGACTTCCCAGCTAAGTGTGGATGCGATTTGCAACTTAACCATCAACACCACGAGGAGCACTAGCTTTCATCTAAACCAGCCAACATTGTCCTTACTGATGCAATGATGATTCTCTCCTTTTAGCAAATTTCGATGCGGCTGCTCAAATTAAAAGCAGAATTTGACGGTTAAGTATACTGATGTCATTATAGGAGGAAAAATAAATCGACATGGGTTTTGGTTGAGAAAGTGACACTCTCGTCCCTTTACTAATTCTGTAAACTAAAAGATTATTATACATGTTGGAGAGGTGGCACATGGGAGTCTGATAATAACTACGTATTTTGCAGGCACAAGACCTCATTGAAGACCTATAATTTGACTAGCAAGCTGTAGAATAGCTTCCAAATTTCGAGGTGGCTTGGCGCTAGGCAATAATTTTTACTGACAAATGCATTTTAAGGCAAATTAATGTACTTATTAGGCTTAGATTTATTAAATGCGCTTCACATAGCATACGGGTCTCGTAGATAGCTTGTCTTGCCTTAATTTAAAAACAAAAGTGCATTAAGGAATATTTTTTTGATTACACCTAAAAGGGACTTAGCCCTTTCATAATAAAACATGAAGACCGTAACAACCGCATTCCGTTTAATATCTAAGCTCTCTTTTTTTCTAGACTGTACTCTAAGGAGTGGGCAGTCTCAGTGGCTGATCTTTTCATATCCGGCTATTAAGTATGCAGTAAAAGTCTCCACTAATAGCTGTTCCGTCATAGTGAGGCAAAGCACTGTTTTCGGGAGGGATAAGCAGATCTGACCCACCAGACAATCAGCACCAAAGCAAAAAATTTGCGGCCTATGATCATTTCATAAACTTATTTACCAACCGGTCACTAGCGAAGCTCGCTCAGTGGGTTCATTTGAAGTCAGAAATTCACTCAGTCTTATTCACACTTACATGATCTAGATTCATTGCATTTACCATGGAGCGGGGATCAACGAGCGCTATTCTGTTGCGGCAGCTGTAATAACTCCCCGCTTAAGTAGCTAAAACTTTTTTTGCTATTCCGACATTCATCCATACAGTTATTGGAGAAGTACACAAGAAGCAGGGTGATAAAACAATTCAGCAAAATGGCCAAATTTTCGAGCGAACTTCATGCCAGATAAAAAGATCGTCTTTGCGTTTTTCTTTTTAATGCAATCGACGTAGCAACTACTGCTGGAGAACGATTTGAAAAGTCGTCTTTTGATTTTCTGGTAAGCTTGAACCAACATAAATGAAAAGAGGCAACATTAGTAAATCAAGTCAAAAATGAGGGGATGAAGGGGGTGTCCGTTGCGAAGTTTTTTCATTATGGTTTGACATTGCACACTGACAAATGGCATTAGAAGTGGAAATATTACCAAAGCATTTCCTTCGAATCATGCTGGCCTTCATTTGCTTCTAGTGAAAAATAGCATTACTGACGCCACAGCCAGGGTCCCACTTCTTTTGACATGGCGATTTAAACAGTCAAGTAACTTCTGACCGACGTGGATGAAACCGCTTTTCCTTAAAATTCTTTTCTTCAAAACGGACGGGGATTTTTTATTATTTCACAGACATTGAATATCGGTTTCATTGAGAAGTGGCAAAAAAGGTGTTTATCTATCCGCGCAAATGCACCGATTTTAAGACTTTGCGTAGAATTCGCGCTATATCAAAACTTGAAGCGACAAATGCAGCATATTCTGTTTAAGGCTTAGTTTGATGTAATCGTACACAGCAGTCACTGCCTCTCAACCGGCATGTTTATGGTCTTCCTTTTGACGTTTAAATAATGCACACTTCCGTTCACTCAGGATGTTTGCATTCAAAAGCAAGCTAGCCCATGACAATAAGCGCCTCTCATACTGCTTGTTTTTCTTTTTTTACTTCCATTGAATCTTTTTATAAACAATGGTAGCAGGGATTTGGTATGCAGGTCCCAACTGGCACATCTGTTTAACCTAGCTTACTAAAGTTAATGCTGAAAAAACCGGCTATTTTGCACCCTTCAACTACAGATGTGGCCCACGTTCGTAAAATTTTGATGTAACAGGGGGTCGATTAAATGAATTTAAATCATCAGCTCCAGTGTTCATTAGACCTTCAGATAGACGTAATGCAGCATTGCAACCTTTATGTCGAATTGACAAAAGGACAGGCTTTGGAGATGAGATAAGGCAATTTTTCTGCTCTCTACTCCCAATTTTTATATTTAAGTTAAAGACCATCATCGGCATCGGCAGTGCCGCGGAGAAACAGTTCACGGTCGGATGGCTTAGACTCTCCATTCTCGTTGTCAGCTATTTGCCAGGAACAGCTAGATGCGGTTGAGTATTTAAAGGTAAGGATAAATATTTATTTGCAGTCAATCTGGTGGCTATTTATTTGGTGCATCTTCACCATGGCTGCAGTTGAAGGCATTCCCTGTCTAAGTGTGACTTCAGTACACCATACTGCAGGATTAAAATCACGAGCAAAGCTTCATGCCTTCAAGATGTTGTGGAATAAGCGGGTAAGCTAGGCCTATTTGAATGGTGTGAGAAAAAACTTCAACTCATCGAGAACCTTCCTTGATTATTATTATTATTTAAAATAAGCGGTCTACGGACCCGTATCGCATTCCAAACAGTGGATGCTGATACCTACCTCAGTAGTTAAAAAGACATTGCACAAGCTACCAATGCATCTGTTATATTTAGCGACACGATTACACCAGTTTTGGTCATCAGGAATCACGTCATGATGAACACATTTAGTCTTTTTGACGACCAAGTAGAAGGAGGACTAATGCAATAGTCTAGTGCTTCTCTTAGTCGGTGGAATTGCTAACTCAGCATCATATCATTCCTGTCTTAATGGCATTAAGAATGAGAAGTTGCAATCATTCCAATGCCTAAAAACTTCGTGTCGCACATCGAATCTGTTCTTAACGCAAATTGTTACAGGGCAGAAATGCCGAATACAGAGCATTTAGTAAATACAGGGCAATTAGTAAGACATGCATTCATTTCCGGTGAAACGATTTCTCAGGGACCTATAATAGGCAGATTAGTACTTCTTTTCACTCTATGCCCATGCCTTTGAGATCATCAAAACGCAATCTTCTCATAAGTGGTTAAAAGTAACAGGGTATCGGTTCAAGCACACTAAAGCAAAGGCATCTTAAATGCTTATCACATTAAAAAGTCCTCACTGACGGGCAACTTCTTGCCTACACAGGACTGAATAAGTTCAAAGCATGCAACAAAATAACGAAGAGA
This sequence comes from Taenia hydatigena, assembly GCA_036345935.2. Taxonomy (NCBI): domain Eukaryota; kingdom Metazoa; phylum Platyhelminthes; class Cestoda; order Cyclophyllidea; family Taeniidae; genus Taenia; species Taenia hydatigena. The sequence continues at coordinate 88,766 of JADWOT020001313.1, forward strand.
GAAGTGAGGTGTGGTGAACCCTAACATATGTCGGCATTGGCCAAATGCGCGACTATTGCTCCTCTAAGTCCTACTTACTCGCAAACCTGAGGACAAATCCAGGTGGTACCTTCGGCTTAATATTTGACTTGCTCTAAGCCCTGTAGCAGAATCTCTCGTAGCTTGCCTTCCCCGTTGCCAAAATGGCCTTTCACGAATGTCCAACATGCTCTGCCTTGTTGAAGACCGCCACCTTATGCCGAGTGCACATGTTTTGCGACCATCGCCGTAAGCGCCTTTTAATTTAGAGATGGACTTCCACATCCACACACATGCCCAGCCAAATAATTAACTGCACATTTATGCCCGTATGTCTCTGCGCGTAGATACGCATGTTTATGTGCAGGTGTTCGGCTCTTCGTTAGTAGCTCTGCTCTTGTTTTAACCCAAGCGAAAATCATAATTGGTCAAATAAGGCGAGTCTCGGTTTATGTCGGTCACTTAGCCGAACCCCTTGTATGACCGTCAGTACGATTTGCTCACCTCAAGTACACTTGCTTGACATGTTATAGTTGAAATGTATACGCATTGTCCAACTTGCCCAGCATTTCGCAGAACCACAGGACTACTGTTATGCCATCAAAAAGGTAGGGACGTTTACAAAACTTAGTAATCATGCCTTATGCTCCCACATCTACTACCTATAACACAAATACTTTGTCTTATACGTTGAAAATAGGTTCGAATCATAGTGTGTGCTGTCTTTGCTATGAACCGTTCGAAAACTTTGATTCGCTCCTCCGTCATTTCATTGGAACACACATTTGTAAGCATATTCCCTTAACTCTCGCTTAAATGTGATTTTCGCTCATATTTTTCACAATAGCTTTGTACTGCATAAAAATGCCTCAAATTTATGCTTTATTGTGCCCTACTGCAGACAAAATAATTGAGGATTCAGAAATACACCTCTACTGCACGGAGTGTTACGCTGAACATCCGATTTGGGAGGCGTTGCTGGAACACAAGCGTTCAAATCACTTACGTGGGCATTGCTGATCGATTAGATTTGTCCTACAATCGCTGTTTGCATCCTGCTTTGGTTTTCTTTGTTTTGCAGTCATATGGTGCGGGCTGTTTGGCCAGAATATGCTGAAACCCTTTTGCTTCAATGAGAGCTGTAAGTTTCTGATGAGTTTATGCTAGCTTAGTCTATCGATAAATGGAACCGAAAGAGCACTTACTGTGTAGAGACTTCAATTGCACTGCTAATTAGGGCAATTACGCAAGCAGCAATTGTGAAAGCTCTGTATAAAACTAACTGAGCGCTGCTCGTTTGATACGCTGAGGCAAACATCGTTCAGCGGGACAGTGCACTACGTTAGGTCATCGCGGTATTTCGAGCATTTCAGACAGCGACACAGTTAAGTCAGAGGAGTAACAGTTAAACTATTAGCTTTTAAGGAGGATAGTGCGTATAAATAGTAATGCAATAATAAGCGTATGCTCATTTTCATATGTTTCAGTGCTATCCGATGGGTTGCCGAATTCGCATTTCATGAACCCACATGCAGCTGTGGCTTTCAAGCAGATGAAGGCTCAATGTTAGACATGTTTTGCACGTCTTGTTGATTTCTATCCCCTGTTCCCTCAGGATATAAGGAAAGTGAGGTAAAAATACTGCATAATGCAGAACAAAGCAGTGCCGCAAATAAGAATGTAGCTGTGGAAGATGCTATGAGCTTTGAAGCAGAGATAGCATACTAAAAGGAGTTGTCGTTTTTGTGGCCGCATTGAGAGAGGAAGTCAAGATTTTTCACTCACTTGCAAATAAGGGGAAAATCCGGTGCATATTTTACATGAATACCAATGAAGACTCAAAATTGACCATGTTGATCGGCTCATGACTGACGTCTGACGCATTCGTTGTCAGTTTGTTTGCTGTCGTCTCCACTTCTAAAATGTGTTTTAAGAAGGTAGATTGACTGATAAGTCTGTCCCACACTCATTGAGTTATTAAATTCACAGCAGTATGCTTTGAGCGAACCCTTACCTGCTAAGGAGATATACTTCGTTTGCGTCCAGTCTTCAGTCGGGGCTGCATTGGTGGGAACCATTTAACAAATGCTGAAACCAGAGTGCTTCATAAACATGCAGAAGTTTCATGCGAACAGTACACTCTTAACAAACCTCGTTGTTGGTGCATGTAATATGTTGCAGGAAGAATACAGTTGTAAATGGCACTCTTATTAAGCTGAAAATGCTCCCGAGGCATTTCATAGCTAGCGGTATAGGATCCGGATGGTCAGTTTCTTTGTTAATAAGCATAACCACTAACAGAAAGAGACAGCAGCGTACTCTTTGATACTTTACTCACAACAAACATCTCATGATTACGCCGCTATATTACCTTGGTGCTGTAGGAAAGTGCTGCTACATGGGCTCCTAGTTTACTTGTTAATGACATCCATTACATCGTCAATGCTAGCAGAATGTTGGTTGGTAAACAAGGGAGCCTGCATTTTATCGCCCTATCTGACTTCTTTCGGGCTTCTTGAGGGTAGTCAGAGAATGTGAATCAAGCTGCTGCGATTAAATCAATTTTTGTACTGGTTTGATTGATCTTTCATTGCAAATAAGATGATCATCGCAAAGCTAAAGTAGGAAGAAATATCGTCCAGGAGTGCGCTTTGTATAACAATAACCGTTCGAAAATGGTGTTTTCTACAAAGAAACTTAGAGCATTGAAAATCGGCTTCACAGAGTTCCGTGCTGTAGTCGTATGTCCCGATTCTTCTTCGCAACTTCGTTACTGCCTGATTTAATTTTTCAGACATGGTCAAGGTGATTTTACGCCTTAATTTGAAATTTTTTAAATTCTTGTTGTAAGGGCCTTCAACATTTGTGTATGCGATTTCGTTCCTTATGCAGAAGTTGAGGATAAAATCAGGATGCAGATCTGAGGTTGCTTTGATGATCCCACTGTTAAGGGACTACCTTTGGTGTCCCGAATAAACGCTATGGGTGAGTGGAACATATGGGTTCAAAGAAAGGGGTAGTATGAATTTTGTGGCTTGAATGGTGTAAGAGAGGTCATACAAAACGCATTGAGATGAAATTATAGGTGCCTAGAAACACGAACTGGTTAGTTATGTATGTTAAAATAAGTATAAGTCTATTATAAAGCACTATCCTTGACTAATGTTCGGAGTCTGGTGATCAAATGAACAGCTTTTACTTCCTTCTCATTTTGAGTTATAGACTACCTAAATGATCTTTAGCACGATTTAGATGAAAGGTAGTTCGCTCAACTTTGCTTGTTAGGAAGTGCATAAGCCAAGATTTTACTCGCCAATTCTTTAACCCATTTAACTTTCCGTCAAGATCTGAGGTTTTGCAGGGGGTGCTCATTCTTTTTCATTAACTTCGTGTTCGTTTTGGCATTGAAAGAGTAGCTTATTCGGGCGGTGCATGTTTTACTGAAGAGAATCAAAATATGATCCATACGATAATACCTCTCAGTCACTGGTTGGCCATCATTTGTAATTCTTTTATTTGTAACTTACTCCAAACATGGTTGGCATGCCATCTCAAAGCACAAACTGATTCTTCGTATTTACTAGACTAAACTTAAAAGCATGGCGGTGTCCCAGGACGACACCTCTAAAGGGAAAAATGAAACCATTTGTTTGTGCTGAACGAACCATTAACAAACGTTGCTGCCTTCACAGTGCACAGAAAATGACTATTTCTGCGGTGATTTTAATTGCGAAGGTGGATACAGTATGCAAATATTCATTGATACTAGCCTTCGAAATTGGAATTAGCCAGCTCATGCCACGATCCCCTGTAGTCTTGAGAGAAGAGTTTGGATACTAGAGTAGACGCAAACCTAGAAAGAGCTTTGTACCTGCTTTTAAAATACTCAACGCCATCAGATAATGGGACACTTTTCCTTCTGTCTCCCTAAAATAGCAGCAATAGTATACAGAGGTGCGCCAAAGCAAAATTACAGAGAATATTAAATGGTGTCAAGTCAAATCAAGGCAACGGACTCTCTTTCCATTCTCACCATTTCGTGCATCGCCTTATGAATCCTGAACGGTGAAAAGGGAGGGCGTGTCCGAGCTTCTGCTGTCAACACTGTCACGAGTCGATGAAGGGTCGACGGATGTAACCGTTATATGATACGGGATATCAAAAGACCGCATTGGGGTTTTGACCGCATTAGATCAAAGTGTACTTTTAAAAAGTTGTTATTATTGCTTGATCAGGCATATGGACCGGAGTGAAGCAGAACACAGTCAGTAATATGACCTAAGCAAAACTTTCACTGGATGTTGACTGATTAATGTGGCCTTATATTTTGATGATCAAGGCTTTAGGGCCATGCCGGCCATTTCATTTAGAAGTTGAAGAGGAGAATTACAGCGTGAATGCATCTAATCACTTGCACTTTTGCTCCTAAAGAGTCACTCCACAGAAAAATGGATGAATGGTGTGTTGAAAGAAATAATCAAGTGAGATTAAAGCTGTGGTAAGTGTCAGCTTATTAAATTCCTTTTGATGCCATCATTTTGCTTAATGTTGCGCTGGTCTGCTGACCTTTTAACTGCCTCGCTAACATCGGGTTATAACCTCCATCTGATCGGTTATGCATGTGCGATGGGAAACGCTTCAATCACACGGGCGCAGAACATGCCAATAAAATTGCTGAGAAATAAATACATGAATTGAAATAATTTGGAAAGACATGTTGAAGGAAAGCATAAGTAACGGTCAAAAACAGCATTAAAGTTAATTTAATATGTTTCATTAGGTGTTAAAAATAACAGCTAAAACGGACATCGAAGGCTACGAAAGAAGAAGCAGTGAACATATTAAATTTATTGAAATTATGATGGAAATTAATGCACCGAAAATGATAGCAACACAGTAGGCGCAGTAAATTTTAAAACTATAAGCAAAGAAAATGCAGTTGCAAAAAGAAAAGGCGAAAAAAACAGAAAAATATGTGCACTCACAACATTAAATTCAGTGTTAAAAAAATTACCAAAAAAAAGAGAATAATTAGCTTCTGCCAAGCTAAAACTGCTGACAGCAGAAAACGAAGTACGGAAGACAAATTCTCTGCAATCGACAAATCCACAGCAGACATGTTTAAAATTTGGTAAAACGACGGAAAAATATCAGCTCTCGATAATTTAGATGCAGCCATATAGAAAAATGGTGTTCGACGGACAAATTCATGGATGGCAGCATTCAAAACCAGTCATATAAAAAAATCGACGTTCCAAAGACAAAGGCTCCGTTCTCCAAAAGGTGACTGCAGCCACATGATGAAAATCGATGTTGCAACCACCAAAGCTCCGCTCTCCACACGGCGGCTGCAGTCACATGAGGAAAACCAATGGTGCTTTTTCATACTGTCAGTGTTGCTCCAAAAGTTGGATATTTATCAAGCTTTTGAGAAATCAATGAGAAAATGCGAAGATTTTTAGTGCTGTGGAATGATGTCTACGTAAGATATAAGGATAGAGAAATGGAATTTCGACTTTTTCTAGACGAAGTTGGCATTCTAATTTCCTCGTTATTTTGAGATTGAACTAAGGCTATGCAATCAATTCATTATGCCCAATGGAAACCGAGACAAATCAGCAGAAGCCCACAACAGCCATGGACATGGTTTTCTTTACACGTCCATAATTGGTCTGCATTTAATAGCCACTTCATACGCAAGAATGGGCACTGCCGCTTGTGCATGCACTTTAGCCCATTATCCCGTCAATAAGGCCAAACAGGAGGGTATTGGGGCTAACAAGCGGATAACTCAGGAGTTAGTGTGGCGTGACCGGGATATGAAGGTCCATAAAAGGCACACCAAAGTCGTTAAATACCGCATTGTTGCAACAGAGTAAGGAACTACTTCTGCCATTGCGTGCGGCTCGCTTCATCCAGAGCAATTAACATTTACGCCATATCAGTCGTCTGTGTGCCATTTTGGCGCAAACGCTAATATAAATGCCAAGGTAGAGTCTGCAACTATGCTATTTTAAATTCATCGTGCCATAGTATTAGGGACTTGTTTTTTCGCAAAAGAGTTTCCGGAAGGCGTAGGTAGTGGTTCCTATAGTTGATATGAAATACTTAGGGCCTTTTATGGCTTTTGCAGCATCTGTGTAGCAAACGCTTCAGTGGACCGTTCTAGGTTTATGCCTCCTTTGCCGTTAACTAATACGTAACTAACACAACTTGAAGTTACGCCAACATGGCATAAAACGCTCGCACGCTTCTTCCCTCTGTTCCATCATCATCAGTGCGTGTCTTTTCACTTCATTTCAACTCACGCCATTCTGGTTTTCGTCTTCCAATGATAACACTCCCTGGTTTTCTTGTCTAGCATTGCAAATGGCCTACATTTTGGACCCTTGCATTAAATATATTTCTGCATTTCCTTCTTCATCTGCTTACTTCCCCATACATCCCCGATGCTTGCAACTCACACGCAACCTCGCGTTGGAAAGCGTGCACCACGTGCTTTTGCAGGCTTGGTGGCCTACCGGTTGATACCACGTGGAGCATTGGCGAACCCAGCGTTCTTAAAAGCCTCATCTCATATTGAACCCCTCTCTTTCGGTGAGTCTGCTCACTGCACTTAGAAATCGGTTGTTATTCTTTACTTGTGACACGCTCCAGTGAATTGATGCATTCCGGACTTAATGTGCTTTTTTCTAGACCTTCATCGTTGAAGGGTCCACGTCCTCAAGCAGAACAATGTATTGTTGGTATAATCACGCCTTCCTGACCTCTATCTCATCTGTTTGTCAACCACAATGCCCTCACGTTTGACTGTGTTACCTTCATGACATGCAGGCTTCCGGGATGTCATGTTTATTTGTGCTACATTATTCGTGATTTAAATTGTGTGTTGGCCGAAATATGGGGTGCCATTATTCGCACAGATGGCTTGGATTATCAGCAGATGCGCATGTGTAGTGCTGCGACTAAAATTTGAAGTAAATGCTACAAATTATAAAGCCATTGCCAGCATTCCATCAAATAGGATGAATAAATTGGTAACAGTGAATCACGAAGCCTTATCAATACGCCGCAGAGAAGATGCAAGTGATTAATAGTTCTTCTCGAGACGACAATGTCCTCAGATAAACCAAATGAAAGACATTACTTTCCCTTCAGCGATAAAAAGCCAGCCATTAAAAGCGAATCGGCCTTGATTTGCCAATGATCTAGACTTAGTTCTGGAACTTTTAAAGCGCCTTTTAATAAAGGGAGAGCTGTACCCACGATGCTAAAAGGGTGCTTTGAACCAATTCTGTCGTGACTAACCAAAAATCTATCATTGGTAAGAAGAAAAGTGGGGTCCAGCTGAGCTGTGTCTAATACCACCCTTTTTAGGGGTCCGAATGTTTAGGTCGTGACGCTGCCATCTGATGGACAGCTCAGTCATGTCACAGTTACTTACCAAACACAAACCGCGATCCCATGGTATATCTTAGAAGCCAGCAAAAGAAGGAGGAGGTAAAAAAGCTGGTGCATCCTTGTCAAATACTACCGACGTGCCTAGGCAGTGAGTACGATGTGAAAGAACCGCTTGTGAAGGTACTTGCAAGCATGTGAATCAAATGTAACAGAATTGATGTTGATTCCGTGGCCTAATGGGTTATGCATCTGATTACGGATCAGATGACTGTGGGTTTGAGTCCCGCTGGGGCCGTAAATTTTCTTTATCTCTCCCTCTGCTTGTAGTAGCACCGGGCTTGTTCAACAATGAATTGCAATAAGAAGGATAGATGTGATACCCACTTAGATGCTTGAAGAAAGGGGCAACAAATCGAACTAAAATGTGGGAGGTGGAATGTCATCATGCTTGGTGAAAGGCTAGAATCCATAATATCCGCTTTATTAACGACGCCCTAACCTACTAGCCTGTCTCATCACCACCAATCTTCAACCCTCATTTTTCCTTCGTTCTCTCACTACCAAATCCTTTCCACTACTTTTCCTTTGCACTTACTCCCCTATATTCACATCCTTCTTCACCTACTCACCTCATCCACTCCTGCTGTCAAGCTCTCTCCTCCGACCAGATGCCATACTTCGCTGTTATGACAAATGGAAGGCCATGTGTGGTAGATTAAGTGTGACCAGTGGAGTCACGTATTGCACCAGTGGAAAAGGAAGGAGTAGAAAACAAGTTTTAGCAATCTCCGTAGCTCTGATGTCAGAACACTTGCGAACCAGTTGAGTTTTGCTTGCCTCATTGCCTCGGCTTCACCATGTCCTATTGCCTTAGCAACTACCCGCTCTAGCATCGTGAACTCACACCATATACAAACTGATGGATCGAATGTGTAGGCGGATGGGTGGGTAGCTTATTTGGTACTTTTTTGTAGAAATTTGGTTAATAAGAAAGCTGATGCTTAGAACTTCTATTTAAATAAGATCTAGGCTGCATGTTTGGGGTTCTAAAGCATTCCTAGACATAATATACCAGGAATGGCAATGATAAGGCTAAGAATGTTTTTTTTTCAGCGGTTGCCCGCTAGCAGTAATTCCATTATGCAGAAAACATAACACTATTTACGAATTTCGTACACTGCTACTTCATTTATGTCTCGCATTCAAATTGGCAAACGCTGCTCAGATCACCCGCATACGTTTATTTTCCATTAATTTAAGGCAGCAATCGAAAATAGGGTGTTTGTTTGTTAACATTAGTCTTGGTTGAATGGCAAAACGAATTAATCCTGTTTGTGTTTTGCACGAACCATTTAATGGCTAATTAGTTCGTGGTCGTACAGACATCCAGTAATTGATGACCGCACCTTATTGTTCATCTAGAGGCTGAACAGTTTTAGAAAGTAGCAATGCTGTTGCAATGCTTGTTTCATTGCACATTTTAAGTGAGAGGCATCAGTGACTACGAATAGGTAAGTAGAGGGAGCATCATCTGCAACTGAGGATGAAGAGTAGACTGGATGAGCACAGCCTTGGTTACTGTTCTCCCTGCCTATGCGATCATTTCACTCAATACTAAGGCCTGAGAACCAAGGCTAAAAATGAGAAGCCAATCGCAATACACTAACAGATGAGACGGTGGATCATTACTTATTACAGATTCCCTTACCAGCCACGGCTTGTCCAAATTATATAGCTTACGGCTAAGACCATTCAGTTCATCAAGTTTTAGCATTTGTGGGAATTAACCCCTGCATTAGTGGGTTGATACTCTAAATGGGGTGCAAAAACCAGGTCATCCGCATGCCCTGATGAAGATTTCGTGAGATAATTAAAATTGACTTACTGGTAGATGAGCGAGAGTAGCCACTTCCAAGACGTGCGTGTGTATGAGATTGTCGGACCTTGTTGTATGCACACGAAAGCGACAACGGTGAAGCGACATAAATGAGACAAATTGGAATGATTCCGAAACATAAAGTCCCGCAAAATAATAATATTTTAAAGTAAACTCTGATATGCATAGGGCAAGAAACTGTTAACTGCTCCATACTTTTCGTTTAATAGACCGTGTGATAAAGGGCTTGTTATTGTTGACACTATTAGCGAACAGTTAAACCATCCGCTTGCTTGTCATTCATTTCCTTCGCCCTGCATACTGCTCTGGTAGGTGGGTGTTCTATCAGCGCGTAGGCTTTCGCGAGACACACGTATCTGGTCTATTCATTCTTCTTGCATCACAAGTGCTCGCTCAAGCCACACGAGTGGTTATTGCTGTGTGATAGATGCATAGCGTGCTTGTAGGAAAGCATAAGATTTCGGGTAACACTCATTTGTTGAAGTCGTCACGTATGGGAAGATTTATTTTTCAGCACAGTGATTGTGTGATAAGCTGCCATGTTGTGCACTTACCAACAAAAGTAACATCTCTGAGACGGTATAATACCCAATGTGGCTGCACGGAATAAGTGAAAGAATTATGAGAGCAGCGCGTGAAAGGACATAACGACTTGTAACATAGTGAAATATTCAGACTAATCGTTGCACGCTCATTCAATTCCCTAATTCCATCAACTTTTAGTTATGCTGAAGTTTTGGTCGTACAACCTAGAGTCACAGTGCAATGGAAACCGTTATGCGATTCCAACTTGGGATAACTGCATTTTGATTTGTGACGAATTTTAGGATGAGATCAAGAATGTAAGGAAGGCTGCCATTGGTTTTAAACCCTTACCTATGCGTGGAGGCAAGTGTTTCGCAAAGGTCTTTCAAGTTCCACTCTCCCACACGATTCTTGGCGAAGTTGACAGCAGTACCATTGCGTTCACAAATAGACAAACCCCTTCTTGGTCTGTCCTTTAGTTCGAGCAAAGCAAGTTAGGCAGCTTTAGCGAGAGTTCCGACCAACACCTCTTCCTTCTAGAATGCTTGGCACCCGGAACAGCAGAAAGGACTCAGTATAAGCCGAATGCAAGGCATAGAAATGGGCGGAATGAAATCTAGGAATGCTAGTACGCTGTTCATTGATGTCAATAGCAAATATGTGTAAGCACTGCGTGCAATACCTGCCTCACGTGATTACATACTAACTTAGGTATTCGTTTACTTTTTTAAAATCAATGTTTGTTCAAATAGGTGGTTTTGGTTATGCATCACAATCGTCTAGGAAAGCAGGTAATTAAGATACACTTTTGCACTCACGACTACAAAATCGTCGCTGCTAACCAACATATTATACAGGGTTGAGAGACCGACATCGTCGAAACGAAGATGAAACCCTAAAATCATGCTGCTAAGATGACAGCATAAGTAGAAATTCCCTTAGAAGAACATCGGTAATAATTGTATGGTAACAAAATGCCTACTTCTGCTTAAGGTATTTAATTTGGGTCTAAACTAACAACCAAGAGATGGTGAGCGCGATAAATACATTGCATAGCCAATATTAATAAAGAGAAGGCAATAAGAAATGTTCGTGAGCTGATTGCAAGTAAAGGCTGAAGACTCAAATTAGTTTAAAGAACACTTTCCAATTGCATGCAAAATAGGAATCGCCTACACTGAAATTATCCCAAAGAAACAGCAGTCAATTAGCACACCCGTCCTCGTATGTGGCGAAGATCATTGCCAATCGTGCGAGCCCTTCCTTCAAAACAGAGTTCCTTCTAACCTGATCCTATTCCTTTACTGATCATTATGCAGTACTCAAGGCTACAGTGGATGCCAAAATTTGACATGATTTTAGTGACTTTAACAAAATTATCTATCAACATCAGGTGCAGAAGTCTAACCATTGTGTGCTGTCAACCTGGTCGTCATTGCGGTTCATCAACAACAATCTCAATCAATTGAACAAGTGGCGATAGGGCACCAAAAGAATAGAAGGACTGTTGGCGTAGTCTGCCACTGCATAGCTTGGCGAAATAAGTACAACTTGCAAGCTCTATTTTTAACTAGCTTAAATTACCGCCAAATCGGCCAAACAAACTGCCATTAACAAAAAACAAAGAAGCCAAGTTATTCATAAGAGGGTATTTTTTGACACTAATGTTTTGTCGCTCCGTACGAGGATGTATCCTCCCTGCTCAGTGGAAATGCATCTCAGGACAGTACAGACTGGCTACAGACAAGTAGAGAGTCAGTGGGTCTGGTCGTATGGTATCACCTGGACATATGCCAAAACAGATTTTCCAAGGCTTCCTGAAGACCCGTTGGGTGCCATCATCGAACCTCCAAAAAGCACGACTGATCCTACTTCGGAAGCTACTCCGTCCAGCCGGTAAGTGATCATCTCTCCTCCTACTAGATTCATCGGGTTCGCCAACCGGCTCCCTATCTTCCTCTACCTCCAGCGCATCGGTCACCACATCACGTCCCAAGGCATTAGATATCTCGAAAAGATCCGCCGCCAATTTCCGCGCAGCCTCACCCTCTGACGTCATGGCTGCAAAGACGCGATGAATGGCAAATCGCGATGAATAAATTGGACCCTCATCTGCTATTTTCATCGTCCCTTTGCAAGGCTAAGCCTGCAAATCAGTACTTTTTTTCCAAGTCGTAGTGGCTCAGTGATGCATATAATATGTATACGCGCATGTTGCTTTTACCCTTGACATAAGATCTTCAGTTTGCATCACTGAGACACTGCAGCTTGGAAAACCAACACGCATTGATTCGCAAGCTTAGCCTTGCAAGACTGGCAATGGAAATAGCAGATAATAGTCCGTTCCATCCTTCCGATAACGAAGAGCTTCCAAATCTTTCTCAAAAGAAGTGAAAGATGGTTGGAAAAGAGTGGTTTGCCAAAGTCCTTGTCTATCTACACCCGTGGGCGATATACTGAAACGGGGCAGCAGCAGGACGCGGCGTTGTAAAGGTCTCGACTTAACATGAAACACTCAGGACATGATTCGCCAAATCTGGAACACAAAGATGTTTGCAAATTTTAACGCCACTTCGAGTGGCGAATCGGCAATGTTGTCTTGTTTGTCATATTGTGTCTTAAATGTTTGGAAGGTGCTTTTACAAATAAATTGCTAAGCTTAATCGTTGTGGAAAAGTTTTGATTTTTCTAGTAAGAGACAAACCTCTAAATCATATTTTACCGAGTACAAAAATTTGCGAGCCAAAGCCATTTGAACGAATTTTCCTACCTATGATGATGCGTCTGCACAAATTGGAGGTTAACGAGATCTACTACCAAGCACATTATGCAATCTTGATCAAATGTTTACCGTTTAATGCGTTTCTTCTTTTTAAAATCACGCTGAATAGAGTAGGACTCGATGCATCCTAATGCGTGAAGTTATCGACCATAATTGTCTCAAGCGTGGCACATTGGTACTCTTTTTCTGATCCGAGAAAACTTGATCAATCAACCGCCGTAAGCAATAATTTCTCAGTGTTCGTAAGCAACGGTATTTATTTGTTTGGTTTAGATTGACCTTGTCTTTGAAATAATCGTTCCATATCCTGTTCCTTATTAGACTGGATCGGGAGGTTTTTAAAGTTAGTACAGTCGGTAATGTTCCATTCGTGGTGGTGGTGAAGCACAAAACCACGGAGGAATGCTTGCTGATTATCTACAATACGACTTTATCTGATAGCTACACGGTATGCAAATGCTACTTAATTCGAATTCGGTAGGTGAGCAGAATATTTGTTTTTGGCGATTTCTGCCCCTTCGAACTGCGTCTCATTTGTTATCACTAGTAAACATATGTGTGCATTATCATCACATCGCAAAATTATCTTCGTGAATGCGTAGCGGGTACTGTAATTTATGAGTAGGCTTTGCAAGTATCTACACCTGATAGAAGTTGATTGCCATGGCTAACTCGAAGGCTAAAACGAAACAATACATTTCTTTTATCGAAATATGGTTACGAAATTCTCATTTTCATTGACTTCTAGCCTCTCAAGAAGCAGTCTACTTATTTCTTTTAGTGGAACGTTTTGCTTAGTCGCGAATCACAATTCATCCTGGTGTAATTGCTTAGATCGAGGCACTGGATATCTGCCAAGGTGGGAAACGTGCGTCTTTGGCAATCGCTGTGCTGATCAGAAAACAATCATTAGAGCTTCCTTCTAAGTTTGACCTCCAAAGCGATTTGCTTAAATCTCTTCTGAGGTCCGACGTACAAGCTTATTCCGTTCCCACCGAGGCAATGGTTGAACGTAAATATCTTTCAAAATCATAAGTTTCTTTACAATTTGCGATAATAGGAGCACTGTGCAGAGGTAGCATATTTAAAAGAGAATGATTTCCCTCTTCTTTGGATGAACGAAATTGTTTATCTGACGAGATGAGTGTTTTGGTTATTCTAGTTGATCCACCGTGCGATATCTACGGAAAGTTGGAGCTGAAGTCACCCAAGACTGCTCGTCTCATCGTCACATCCCGTCCGCCAGCTTCACATCCTCGTTTAATCCGTCGCTTCACCTTCGTTTTTAGTCATATTTATGAGACAATTGTTTTCGATCTCGTCGACGATAAAGTAAGTTTTTCGTCCTCCTTCCTTCCTACCTTCCCTTCCAAATTTCGACCCTTTCAGATTACTAATGTTTGCTAGCAACTTTGCAATACCATACATTCTACAGCTTCGGGTAGGACTTGATTCGATGGAGTGGAGCTAATTAGTTAGGGCTGAATTGTTAACTTCGATGAGTGTGCGATTGAAATAATAATGGCTCTTGTGCGTACTTCGTTTAAACTATAACGTGTCTCCCTCCGCGCATCCCTGGTCATTCTTCTACACCGACCGAGGCCGAAACGAGTGCTATGCCCTACTTCTTCATAAAGATGAGAAGGTGTAGGCATGAATGAAGACCAAATTAGAGCACTATCGTAATGACGAATGAAGCTGTCAGGCTTACGGATTTGGTATTGTTTGAGACGGTTTGGCGCATTACATCACCCTACAAACGCTGCTGTCATGATCATATCCCAAAAAGAAAAGAACCAGGCAGCACTCCTCGATTAGTGTGTGCAACTCCTTCCTAATGACACATTTGTTAATTTGGGTAAAGAGGATGCTTTGGTACACCTTCTGCCTTGTGGGACTGCACGGATTTGGACATCATCTATAGTGTAAGACTTATGCGCCTTAGATCCCCATTGAAGACACCATTGAGTAGGGGTGCCCTACGTAAAATTTGTTGTAAATTTACTGAAGCAACGGCAAGGGAATGTTAGGCTGTTAGCTTACTTACCCAAATGTCAAGGGCGTCACACGAGACTTCTTTTAGTCCTATGGCTACTAACACAGACGCGTTACATCTGCATTATCTTTTACTTGACTACTTTAGGATCTGTCTAAATACAGAAGCAAAAATGTCATTGGGCATGACAAAATTGTGCACTCTCAATACGAAAGGACCATGCAATTCGAAGTTTGTCCAAAAGCTCTCCACGCGTATCCAGGCAACTACACTGTTACGGCATATACAAATGATGCTGCGAGCAGAAGAGCTGTTCACCCCATTATTATGCCCAAGTTTTGTGAGTGTCCTCATTTCGCCTCCTCTCATAACTTGGCTTATGCTATTATATTTTATGGAGAGAAGCAAAATGAAATATTGTTTTGTTATTCTCTTTTCCAGTCGCCTTGCAGCCCCCATTTTACGAGATATACGCCTCCTGGGATAGTGTAACAGTGAAATGGGACAGCCCACAGCTCTTTTCAACTTCGTGCACGTATCTCGTGGACGCGGTCCCGTATGACAGGAATGCAAGCCGTGTGATACAACAACCTCGACCCAACCAACAAAGGTTGACATTCCATAACCTCTCCCCAGATGCCAAATATGGCATCAAATTAGGATCCAACTGCACTGGAAGTGATCCCTTTTGGACCCACCCAGGTGACGTTGAAACCAACGCTGGAAGTAAGGACGATCAGACACAAGTATTTGCATATATCTTATGATGGCGGCTACTTTATTGTTAACTTGCTATTTCCTTCTAAGTACCGGGAGTTCCGAGAGACATAAAATTGACACAAAATGGGCCAAAATCGGCGAAACTGACCTGGATACCGCCGCTTAAACTGCCTGGTAAACACCCTTATTACGAGTGGAATTGTGGGCTCAAAAATAGCTATGTCAGAATGAGGGGCAAAACGGAGGACACGCATACGGTTTTGGCGAATGTTGGACCGGGACTTTTGTCATGCACAGTGCAAGCTCTAATGAAGACAAAGAGACACATGGATAACTACGGAACTCCAAGCTCTCCTATCGAGCTACACATTGATTCTGCAGGTAAGAACTATGTGTCTTCGTAAGTAAAAGCATAGAATTCAGAGGTCTTCTCTCCAAAGGCATGTGAAACCATATGCAGCACTAAAAGGTGTGGATGGATGGTAGGGTTAGTGCGAAATGAATGAAGAGATGCAGGTTGCAATGATAATAATAATTGTTATTATTTTCGACCTACGACTGTTAAATTTTTTTGCATTTCTTGCCAATCTCTCATCAGAGTATGGTACACCCACCAGCACCTCCACCACGCCTACTACTGTGTCAACCAGGGCTCCAAAGGGGAAGGAGGAGGTAGCAGTAGAGAAGAGAACAGAAGCAGCCCCCATCACTACACAACGTAAGACGTGCTGTGATTAGCCCAAGCTGTCTCCTCTTCTGACAACTGACTGAAGACTTACCATTTATGTTTGCCACTTTGAATGGCTCAGATTCCAATGCACCGGAAAAATTACAAATTGGTCCAAATTATAAAATCCTGAGTCAACTCTTAGAATGTCAAGGCTGTTGATATATAGAGTCATAACCATGTCTAGCCCTACCAGGCTGAAGTCGTCTCATTAGAAGCACTTCGAGTACCAAGAAGGTAAGCCAATGAAATGTTGGCACGAATCTCATTAATCAATGAGAATGCTGCGTTTTTGATTATTTCAGAACCAGTGCCTCCTGAGACCACCCACTCAACTCTTTCAACAGCTGTTAAAGTCGGTAAGTTTTTGGACTTCCTATGTTAACCTCATCGGCTGAGCGATATTTTAACCCCAATACCACAGCCTTTTCATTCGGTAAGGCCTATAGAAATTGGGCGTTCTTGTTAGCCTTCACAAATTTCAGCCCAAATGCCGTAGAACCTTTAAGATATTTGAACAGTTTGGCAGAATCGGTTAGGTCTTTTAGTGATTTTGCTGAATTACTGAAGCTTTACTGACGCTAATCGGTGAGGGTTTGCTTCGAATAGACGCTAACACTTCGCAAACTGTCGAACCATTTGACCATAATTACTCAACTCTTCTTACGGGGCAAACAACTAAGGGTAAGTTTAGCCTTCCGTATGAATGCATCCAAATGAAATGTTACTGACTTAAGGAGACAATTTTGAATGCTTAAAGGACAAATAAATACTTCGACTGTGATGCACGCTGTCTTCGGGTGCTTGGAGGTTTCCTTTAGCCGCTATTCTTGGGATAATTTTGCAGAAATGGCGCCGGAAAAACGCAACGAAAATGTTTGAGTGAGTTGTCAGCTACGAATCTGCTTATTTGTTTAACAGGTCTTTTACCTTTTTATTTGCGCTTCTTTTTTAGAAATCCCCCTCCTGCTAAACTACCGTCGTTCTACTCGTAGGGAGGGTCCTTGACTGAAATCTTCAGATCGTAGTTTCTCTCGAATGGGCTACTAAAAATGCGCACCCATAGATGGAGAGTAGCCATTTTTGACTTTGTGAAACTCAAAGTGTGCTTCGTGTATCCCCCATCTTTTCTCTTTTCTCCTCATGTGCCCAATTATTTCAACATCCAAACGCACATTTCTTATGGTGAAGATTGTGTGAAACAGTTTGAGTGCTTGCATTCCGTTTATGTTTGAGCAAAGATTCTTCGCTGAAGTCAAAATGCATAGTATGGATGGGAACATGCTGTTGACATTGAAAAGAACTCAAAGCCGTGTTGTAGAGCGAAACACAATGTGCAGAGACTGAACCGTTATTGCAGTGCAACGCATAGTAGAGCAAGCTGTCAGACAAATCACTGCGTTCAAGCCAGTCATGGCAAAAGTTCAAATTTTTGATCACTTGCGATTGAAATTTTTTAAAGTGTATGCGATTCTCCAGTTCCATTAAACTATTATTACAAGCTATAGCATAATTATACTTTAGGATACACTAAAAAGTCTGTAAAGATGGCACAAAATTGCTTTTTTTTGGGTCAGCTTATTGTGAATTCCAGGTTCAATTGGTTTTGAGGTTGTACAGGCTACTAACGGACCTAATGTGGCCTGGAGTCAACATCAAGCCTTTTCACACGATTTCTACAACATTCACTTCGGTAACCCTAGTGATTGAGAAAACGCTAAAGCCGTCCCTTTGCTTCACTCTTTCATGGACAATCATTAGGCACCCCTACCACCCTTGTCATTCTGTCTACGCCTTTTCGCTGTTATTTGGAATAAGACTTAGCGTTGCTACAGCGACTCGACTAGCGCCTCATCATGTCTCTTCAAGGCACCTCCATATCAATATTCGAGGGTGAGAGCGGAAGTATCCTAAGTTTTCTGGCCAAGCTAATATGGGACTTAGATAGAAAAGGGCATAGGTAGGGCTGATAACTTAAAACAGTCTTTTGTTCCTTGTGGAATTCTGTCATTGCTACTGTCGTAGTGCGTATTTGACTCACCGATTAGCTGGATGGAAGGTAACTTTGCCACAGACGGATTCTTCGACGCGGCTTGATCCACCCAGACCATCGTGCTTCGCCTAGACTTCGGTGAGGAAAGCCAGCATGAAATACAGTGTGCGTCTGTAATTGATTGTGTTATTTGTGATGAGCAATCAGACACAGGCAATGGCAAGTTCAAAGCTTTGACAGCATTGCACTTGCTGGAATCGTTTGTGTCAAGTGTTCCATCTTATCTATTTTTTGTACCAATTTCTCTCTTCCTACAACATTTGATTTCCTGTAACCAAAGGCTCGGATCTAGGACTTTCTCCATGGCCAATTGTGTGAAATGCCGATGATGTCCGTTATTGAGCACTTTAAACCCTCGCAGTCTGTTCACTTGGTTAGGCTTTTTGCATCTCGTTAAGGCCGAATTTATACTTCCTTTCTCCAAGGTCATCCATCCACCAACCTTAGAACCCGATTGGCTCTGATTCGTCCATGAAGAAACGCAGCACTCGTCGAGATTTTGTAAACGCTTTTCAAAACCAACTACTTTCTTTAAGATCAAGAAATGAAAATGAATACCTCTATGGGAACACTTTTTGTGTGACTATTACTTATTCTTGTTGTATAAGGATTACATCATCCAGCCATTCACTCTCTCTTCTATGGCTAGAGAGAATACTGCTCTATATTCAGTGGTAGAAGTGCAAGTCGTGCAATGTCTTATAGAAATGTATCGCCACGGTGTCCGATTTACACGATGTGGAATATGATTGTTTAATTATGACCAGTAGAATTTTAGAGATATCTAATGACAATAAGTCATACCAATCTTTTTTTAGGTAATGGAAAAAAGGAAATTTTACTGAATGCATGTGACATAAGAAATTATCCTAATTTCTTAAATTGCCATTTCAAATTAAACGCATGACACGGCTTCGTGCGGTCCTTTCTGAGAGGGTTATTACCAGGGCCCTTCGTAGCTGTTTGACTGCTTTGATCATTATACCTTTTTAAGGGATATCAGCTGTGTGACAGGAATATAAATGATAGGGGTTTTTCAGTTGGGCACAGTGCTACTTATTGGTTTCAGTAGCAGCAAAATATTTGGGGTGTAATGAAGGCTAATAAGCATCAAGCTCTACGTGAGGGTAACTCCATCGGTGCTGGACGGCATTTTCGAAGAGTCTCTGACGTCCTTATAAACTAATATTAGTATTAGGATGTGCGTAGCTTTATTTTTTGACCTAAGTCAATTCCTGGGCATCGCAAAAATGGATCAAAATTGTGTCGAGCTGTTTCCTCAAATGCCTCAACACTGTTATATTGCGATACATGAGTTTCCCTAAAAGTTCCTAATTCATTTGCAATCCATTTGGCCTGTTGTTTTCTCAAAGAAGTGTCACTAGACAGTTGTAACGTTTCGTCTTATCACTTTAGGAAAGTCTTGCACGGGTTTCATGATTCCCTTTGCGTTGGTTCGTTTATTTGTCACAACTTTAACGAGTGGAGTGGCATTTGTCCTAATACGTTGGTGACCAAAGGAGATTAGAAAGAACCTACGCATATATTTTGACAGTTTTATCTTTTCTTCCAAAAATAAGCATTATATACATCAACCGCACCTAAACTGTCTAATATAAAACAGCCCCCTTCCCTTAAGGAAAGGAAAAACTGCTGAATTCGAGCTGCTGAGTCTTAATAAAAATCCATTCTAGATTAGAATTACAAGTAAGGGAGCAGTTGTGTATTTGTGCCAACGCAAATTTCTTTGCCAGAATGGGTCCCCCGCACATCAGGCATGCCGAAATCAAAAGCCTTTTAAACTATAGGTACCGAAAGTAGTGACAGAAAGAAACAGTATTCTATGCCATATTTCTTACTACTTTTGGATAAGAAAGAGAAGAGGACAGCGCTACTTCATGACCTTGATGAAAGTATCCATGAAATGATTCATGCGTCTGATTTCTAATTTGAATCAATGCTGGTCACAGGTGAATTGGATTGTTTAAGTGCTTATTTGTGCATTACCGATCCTCTGTGCTAAACCTAGGTGCCGTTATCATTCGGTTGATACAAGAAGTACTGCAAGTAATTGTCAAACAGAACAGGCTGCTATGTTCAAATTCTGATCAACTCTAGATCTAACCAGGTGGAATATAGAGCAGCTCTACATGCTTGTGTTGTTTTAGCCTTCTTTGCTTAAATTGCCCGGGCTTTACTTTTTATCATCGCCGTCAAAGATCAACACAACTGAGTACAAATTTGAACAAATTCAAATGGAAACCAAGAAACCAGATTGCAGCTATATCCTTGTACATTCTCAGTTTTGCATAAAAATCATGCTGATTATATTTTGGTCATTACAAACTATCAGGCATTTTAAAATGAAACTGCACGACGCAGGCGCGGAGGTAAACTAACGTCTGAGTAATTAATTAACCAATTAGTGCTTGATTGAAATAAAAAATATGCCCAGTTAAGTATTTACGCTTTCCTTGCTTGTCATCGTTTTACTGGAGACCTGCCTTTCTGTTACCTCAGCAAGCCAACAGCCTTATTCTTACTGAGATCATTTTCAGATCAAGATGGAAAAACATGGATCGCAAAAAACACTAGGGCTAATTTGCTACTGTTACAGGTTTACGGCCTTAAACATGCACGAATCCAAACCTTTTATCAAAGTCAAATAGCATTCAGCTCTTTTTTTCGGGTGGTGAAACAGGGTGAGTGATTCTTTTGTGGTTAGATATTTCTGCCTTTTCGCCTCAGAAGCTTAGAACTACAATTCTTTGGCCGTCGAATAGCCAAAGCTAAGCAATGCGTCAGATGCGGTTATAGGATGTGGCTGTTATAGCCATTCGTGTAAAGTGAACCTTGCTGTGCATTAATAATGAAAGTCTTGAGAATAAGTGTCGAATCGAATTGCCCAGTGAACAGCTATGGCTAATTAGTACGGAAGAGTGATAATAAGAAATTATGAATTACATACATTCTTATCTGAGTTGTGTGCAAAACAGTGGCAATGGCGGGATCCTGATTCCGAATCGCTTGTTATAATGACTCACGCTCGGTAAATTGTGCTCAAGTCTGACGAGATACATTCTTGTGGAATTCAGGACCAGGTATTTTACTTTTGCCAAATATTGCCTAGTAATCAGGATTTGTTTTTTTTCTATTTTAAGTATGGAGCTTGCTTTTACCATTACAACAGCAATTTAATGCAGCAAAGGATCCAACTAATTGAAGTGGAGAAAAGCGAATCCCGCCATTTACATTGAAAACAATGCAAAAATTATTTAGCTCAAAACTTGCTTTACTTTCACCTGCATGACCAAACAAGTAAGATCACAAAATTTTTTTGAGAACGAATTTGCTTCAACTCATATAAGTAACCATATTTGGTAAAAAATTTTATTTGTTAACATTCCCAATCGTTTTTGCCTTTAAAATGATGTTGCGACAGCGTCTTTTATCCATCCTTCTCAAACATCACCCTATTCAAATCGAGTGATGGATATCCCGTGCTTTATTACACACATCACTCCCATTCTCGCTCATTTGACAATGCTATAGCGCATTGCAGGCACTCATTCGCACAAATCTCTATGTGTGATATGAAGTGACGCAAAAGGCGATCTCGGATGCACTTACATAAAGAGCTATAGCGTCTATCGATGTGCTGTCGCTAGCATCAAGGTACTGAATACACGTGTTCTTTAAGAGATATGTCCTGCTTTGTGTTTGATATCCAAACGACGAGGCGAAGGCATTATCTTTGCTGCATTCTCTAAGTCGAAGAGTAGATCATACGATCGATCAAAGTTTACCTAATGACGTTTTTGTGGGAGTATCAGTATCCTTTCAATACACCTTTCCCATCAGAAGTCACAATCTACAATAGCTGAAATCGGACATCTCATAGATAAAGTTACAACTTCATAACTGTGCCAACACGGAAACACTTTTGTCGCAAACGAAGTGCTTTACCTTGAAAGTGAGTGCCTAGTCCACTAGCAGTGCTTATAAGCCTTATATTTTGAGGTCCCTTCTCAGCGACTAAACAGCTTAATTCTGCTAAGGCGGAATTTTGCTGCTGTGATTCGGAGCTAGTAATAGGGCTTCTAAGTGGTAGCAGATAGTAGAATGCCTTCGCATGAGTGTTCTCCTTTTATTGTTATTGCCCAGTGCATATAAGCCTTCTGTTTTCGTCAAAGAAATATGAGGGCAGAAGTTGCAATCCACAATGCAGTGGTAGTCATTCGATTTGATGAGCTGTAAAGATAAAAGCTAACCCCACATGCATCTACTTTTAAACTTCGCTGCTTGACATCTACCTAGTGTTGTCGATTCAAGTTAAATTAGATAAACTTGGCGGCAATAAGTCTTGTCTATTATTATGATAAATATACTTTTATTTTGTTAGTTGCAATTAAGGACTGATGCCCATTTACAGTGATCAAACTCAGAGCGTGCTCCCATAACGCAGTTTGGAGTCTTAAAATCATTAAGGTAATGCTAGTCTGTTAATGAACCTGCAGAAATGGTATTTGCTATAGGGCAGTGAAAGAGATGTAAAAGAGGTGAATGCAGTAGATCAAGCCGACATGAATTAGCGCAATCAGATTTTTAATGTATCATTCACAGAAAAGGCTGCGGCACAGCAATGCGCGCAGAATCTCGTCCCAACCCAACTAAAGCTCATAGATTGACTAGCTTATAATTATCGTTCCGTCAACAATGAAGCCTTTCAGAATGCCACATTTGACATTCAATTAACTCGGTGAAGACAAAGAATCTACATAACAATAGAGCAGGTAAGCCTTCCACTTATATGTCAAAGGCGATAACAGTGAACATCGGAGTATCCTCTTTGACCCGCAAAGTAAGCGACTTCAATGGAATCGCTAGAGGTGGGAGAGCAGAATTAGAAAGAATTGGGAAGCAATAGGTAGGGACTAGAAAGAGGCGCCACATCGTTTCTTTAATAACCCTTGATGAGGCATAATGCTGGTTGTCCATTGAAAATCAGATTTTCGACTTCATTCAGGGTGATAGAAGAACAACCCTAAACCAAAAATGCTTGCTTTACTAATGCGGTGGGACGTGTTCACTGTAAGGAGAGTGCAAAAAGGCCAGCTAATTACATTCGGTGCTTGCGCAAATTAATGCGCGATTTGATTTTGTCGATTAGAGCCTATTCAGGAAGGCTTGAGAAATCGCAGGGCTTTTTTACTGCCACATAAATATTACGTAGACGTCAAGGGAAATTTTGATTTGAATAATTTTTAGTCGTTAAAATGCGCCTAGCATTGTTACGCTAGTAAATCAATGCAATAAATTTTGTTTTGTGCGTTATATTGACGTTCTATAGGAGGCGTTTGGCATTTACTGTCTAGTCTCCATTGTCAGATGCATTCCGTTGTAATCTCTAGTGAATATTTTAGATATATCATATTGCATAAGTTTGTGTTTCATTGACTGCTGAACATTAAATCGGTAATCTGCGTTCCACTTTTAGTTTGCGAAGATGGTTTGTTTTAAGATGATGGCGAGAGAAAACAACAATGTAAATGATCATGCCTATGGTTGTGCTCAAAGAAAGTGTGTACTGCAAATCTGGCTGTGCCAAGCTAGTTAAGGCAAACCTCGCATTACATTGAGTTAAGTCAAATTTCTTAGGCAGATTTGATAGTAATAGACATCGGCATGGCGCCATTTAGTGATCAAGAGTTGCGTGTGGTTCTGCGAGTCATTAGTTTTGAGTATGCTGTGCATTTGAATGCAAATGTGATGATTGTGCACTCATTTTCCTGTTTCAGTGCAATCAATCTAACAGATTTGGCTTACTCCTCATGGATACATAGCCATCTATGTGATTTGCCAGCAGACTTGCTCTTAATAAAAGAAGAGAGCTTTTCCTTAAGTGCTATCGTCTGTTATCCCGGTCAGTGTCACACGTAAGAGTGGTTAGTCGCTTAAAAATTAGAAAATCGAGTTCGAAATGCTAAAATGAATGGTTGCAGTGCAAAGCATAAGGACAGATCAGTGAAAAAGGTCATGTTTTCTTGGTACAAAGGCAGCACACAGAAGACGTTCTCATGTATGGGGTTGAACAGGGGCTGCAAATTACCACGCTGTACAAGCAAAGCCGCACTACTTATTTGGAGTTGAAATGAAGATACGTAGAATTAAAGCAATTTTTATAACGCTTGAAGCGGGCTGTGTTTATTGTTTGCTAAATAAGCAGAGAATAGGCACTACGTCAAATGCACACAAGCTGTCCTATCACCGGGCTCTGAGACACTTTCCACACCGCAGCGCGGTAGCGATTATTCAAAATGCGGAAAAGAAGGAGGGCCCTCACAAAAGGTGATCGCGAAACGGATATATTAGGCATGATTGCTGCGGGAGGAAAGAACAAGTGTTGCAGGTTAAAACACATGGAGAAGTGTGCCAATTGGGAAACAGAGTAGAATTTGAGATAAAGGAATAAGTAAGAAACGGTTAGAATGGTAGATTGCAAGGCGATGCTGAAGTAATTGAAGCGAATTTTAATTTTTGAGCTTTGTGTGCTTAACTAACGGAAGTCATTGCGATAAACTCAATTGTGCAATTATTTTTGAAGAAAACCCAGTTAACCGATTCTAGAACTGAAGTGCACACAGCAAGCAGAACTAGCAAGACTCATGCTACTTTTTCTTGTTAATTAATACCGGATACTTACGGCCAAACTAGCCTTTTCAAGACAAAAGATATATAAGGTAATGAGAACTTGATGCAAATGCACCGCTTAACGCCTGGCAAGCGGCCACCATCTATACCTTTAAGTCATTTCAACTGCCTACCCCTTTTATTACCCCCATTCATTATGGGCTGCTTTTAGTTTTGGAATCGCTTAAAGGTTCCTTTAACTCAAGTAGTGTAACATGAAAACTGCTGTCTATCCCTTTTATATGCTCATCCAACAGCTAGAAGAGCCACACCCATAAAACATAGGCATAAAGTGTTTTGAGACACTTAAGAGGCTTTCATGAAAAATTATTCAGTGGATCAAGCAAATTGGATCCCAGACATTGCCGTTTACAACTATCATTGCAAAGTTGCACTTCTTTAAATTATTTTAGTTAGCCATTATAAAAACCATGGTATCTCTCTTTCTCTATTAGTGATTTATATCAAGTGGAATTAAACGGCACAACATAAAACCCGGATTTCGAATTGCATTTTAAACATTACCCTCCATTAGTTTATATCAAAAATGTCATTTGCTACTAAAACTTTATAAGTACGGCGACTTTCCCGAAGGGAATAGAAAAGAAGTCAGTGGCCTCCAAGCGACTTTTGCAGTACAGAAGTAGGCAAACGTAGGACTCTACTTTACTCAGAAAGTGTTAAGGATTTTTAACGCAGTCTATTGTCCCCCTGATTATGTTGTGCCTTGTAGTTAGTTTTGCCTTATTTATTGACATACAATCACTCCCATTATACATATATTGTAATTTGCTAAATTCGTGATAAAGGAAAAGTATAGTCGGCATCCAATTTATACCAATTTTGTTTTATGCACAGGCATGCTCTACGGTAGATCATCAATAGTGTTTCCTCTACGGGATGCAAACGAGACACCCGTTTTTGCAATGTGTCGCGATCAAACTATGAAACTTCAAGCCGTACAAAAGAGACTTTGTGCTTGTAGGCAAAGTGCAACCAATTTTACCTTAGTTTTCCACGAACAAACAAACGCAGATACGTGTATCTAGAATAACGTCGACTTGCAGCAAGATTCGACGAATGGGATTGTTTTACGCATTAGTAAGCAGAGTTAATAACGGATTTAAGTGGAAGATTATGCAATGCTCATCATTTATTTTAAAATCATAAACTGACTCAATTCGGCATCACGAGACCCATCATCGACTAAAAATAACTCAAGCTGAGTTTACTACAACTATTTATGCGGGTGAAACGGGTATAACTGTCTTTAGTAGAGAAGAAATATAGGGCTACGTTATGGGTAAAATGTTCTTAATTCTGTCATTATTGATTGAAAAACGCACAGTTTATAAATTGCTTACAGATTGAAGGACTGGCTGACCAAATGCCTATTCGTTCGATTGATGTTTTGCCAAAAATAAGGTTTGAAAAATGGATACACTTGATGGTAGTTGCATTCGCTTGCATATCTTCTACTTGGAAAATCCCCTACAACTTTAGGAATACACATTCTAGTATAAAACCTCATAGCCTCCTTTTATACCTAATGGATTAAGCTGCTGTTTATTATTCCTTATCCGATTGCGAGTTAAGGTGGTTACAAGCCCCCTCTTTCTCCTTTGCAGCAATTTAATGATCCCTTTTCCTAAAGGTGTGCGATTTGTTTCGTCGAGAAGTAGAGAAAAATCCGGAGCCATCGATGGAGTCGGATGAGTGGAACGCCTACGTGTAGGCCATTTACGCTCTTCCCATCAAAAGCCTCGTTATAGACTTAACTGCATGAGTCCGTGCATCGATAGATAAATCGGTAAGGCAACCTAATGTACAGAGGCTTATGTCTGTTATCAAGATAAGCTGCCAGACGTAATTCTGAGTGCCACAGCCTCATCGCTACTCTCTGCAGCCTATACGCCCAAGACAGTAAGGCAGACCATCACCCAGCTGACAGCCGTTCGACCAACACATCTTGTAGTCAACAATCCGCCTTTCGGTGGCCCTCAAGACACCCGTTATCACGTTCATTGTTGCAGAGTCAGTCAATCGGCCTGCCTGTAAGGATGCACCTGGTCGGCCTATACCTTGATGCCCATCGGCTTCTAGCCTTTTTCGGCAGCAGTATCGCCTGCATGTTAAGCAGCACACCATCCTGCACGACCGTTACACCGCCCAGCAACTTGTTCGACTTCCCGTTGTTCGAATGGCCAACTGCAGTTGACAAGGTGTGATGTGCGTTTTCTTGTTGTCGCACGCAGCATTACCCGCCAGATCAACCACTTCGACGGCTAAGCACTCGAGCACAGCAGCCAAGTCTAATTATGCACTTTGTGAATGCGAGAAAGTGGCTCCTTGTTTAAAAGAGGACCTATGCGCATTACTTCGGTATTACCTTCTCAATATTCACCCTCCAGAATATTGGACCAGTCTTTGCTGAACATTGTGTGGTTAATAAGGTGAGTGCTCTATTTATTCGCCAGTGTTAAAAGCGTATTGAATGAATGACTCGGCGCATTCGTTGTAATCTGTAGAATAACTCCCATTCACAATCTAGTTTGCTTATTCAGACCTAACACGCTACACCGGATTTTACAAGGCGGCCTAGAATACCTCAACCCATCCCACTTTATTCTTTGCTGACCAATTATATGAGAGGTTATATGGATTCGATGCCCATCATTACGTAAGTTGGGGCTCCTAATTGCGTAAGGGGGACAAGATTTAATTAAGTAGATTTTTCGTTTATGACGAATGCTGTGCTTACTTATCCGCTAATGTAAAAAGGCTCAATTTTTAGAAGATTAGCAGGCTGAAGTGAATTGAAGGGCATGCGATCTGCCAATTCAACAAGAACGAAACCGTCGGTTGCATGTAAGGGGACATTTGGAGCGCGGTCAACTTATGGCAAAATCTACCTTGCATAAGTTAAGTCGACGAATGCATCTTTTAAGAAACATGTGCCTTTACAAGAATTTTCTTACCTAAAAACACTACGACTATGCATTACATGTTATTCTTCTTTTTAATTCTACCTAGTAAGGAAAGCTCTGTACACATAAGCGCCTAGAATGCGATACAGCACCGCCTAACCATACGTGATATGAGCCATACCTGCAGTGGCGACGGAGGTATCCACTGCTGGATTCGAAGTAGAGGTTATGCATGGAAAGAATGGTTAAAAGACATTGTCGTCACGTTCTATTCGGAGGTACAACTGGATGACGTGTGAAGAAAATTCTAAAAATTTTTAAATATGGTATCATGCATATGTGCAGTGGTAAATTTTATCCAAAATTATTTATGGATCGTAGTCATCTGATTCTGTATGTTGAATAAAATGTATCACGAGTCATTTATAAACAAAATAAATGCGTATGATGTATGCGATTTCCAAGACATAAGTCGACAGCAGTTCGTACTTTTGGAAAGTGGAGAGATCTTTTAATCAATTGATTCCCTCATCACTCTAAAGGCCACTGGTGGTAACCACCTTTTTCTTCGGTAAGATATTACACACTACACCTCATCAAGACGCCATGACTTTGGCAAAATTGGAACCTGTTCCGAAAAAGGACTAGGTCATTCGAATTACTCTGGATTACTTATTGAAAATCATAGTGCGGTTCTTAAACTCTACATAAATGTATCTCGTCCGGATTAAGCATGATTTTCCGAGCACAGCTATTCATCGAATTGTTCAGAGACAGAATTCCGGCTTTGCCATTGTCTTACATTCAACTTAAGTGAGAATAAAATTGCATTTTATGGTTACTAATCATGGCTTTGTGCATAAATTAGCAATAGTTGTGTGCTAGACTATCTAACTTCACCAATTACGTCAAAGAGTTTAATCATTAATGCGCAACAAAAAATGCTTTTAATTGGTTGCTACAATGCCCACGTCCGTAAACTACGTTTCAAATAAATGGTCAGGTTATTTAGCAGTCACAGGATTGTTGTTAGACGTTTTCGAGACAAGGAATAAAAGGAGTTAACAACAGAGGAGCTGCCTACCATATTTCACCTGAATAGAAGAGATTAATCGATGCTAAGTTTTAACTAGTGGTGTAGACCGGTTCACGCACAGGTCAGTAAACTTGTAAACCTAGCGAATTAGCCATAGTGCAATGCACTCAATATTTTTCACGTTTCGATTTTGAAACATTTATAATAAAGCTCGGCGGTTGACTTACTACCGTAGTATACACGCAGGTCTCCGTTAAAATAACATCATTTTGGGTTATGCAGTTGAAAATGGAGTGTGCTGTAACGAATAGGGGAGAAAGCGCGGGTGTTAATTGCGCCATAGCTTTTAATTCGATCTGGAATTAGTTAAAGCTGGGTATCAAATGTTAGCTTACTTCCGTGGCCGTGAAGCGCATTAGATAGGATCAACTGCAATGCAATGCGAATGATTTTGATACAATCTGCAATCTACTTTTAGCTTTTGTGCACAATAGTTTAAGTTTTTACTTATGGCTAACCCATATTGAAGGAGCCCATTTTGGCAAAGGGAGCTAAATTAACACAAGTATACAGAGCTGTGCTGAATGTGTTTGCTCGGATGCAGAAGTTACGAGAATTACAGCATAGCATCTTATTTGCTTCAGTAATTGCTTGCAGTTGTTTCCTCATCAACTTATAAAATTAGTGTATAGTCAACAATAAAAGCGTCTAGGTTGGCACGGAAAATTGTCAATGCACTTTCCTGTGACCAAAATAGTCTAAGCTGACAATGAGACGCATTTTTCAATCCATAAAAGCTTCTAGCAAGGGGATAAAGCAGCATTCCACTCCCTCTCCTTTGGTCAAAACAGATCAGAAATGAGACTTCGCATCCTGCTTCCTTATGTAACTTGCTTGTGGTAGTTCACACTTTAAAATTTAGTTGTGGGAAATTGCGACAATTATATTGAGGTAAGAAACTCAGAGGTAGCAAGGACTCAGAGCTCTGTTCATTTTTGCTCATGTTGATCCGAAATTGATTAAAATTAGGAACCAACAGCCCAATTCTGTCTGTAAGAGATAACGGCAGCTTTTTTACAACCACGCGATGCAGGTGTGGCCAGGAGGGTAATCTATAAGAATGATCTTCTTCATCGTTTTTGATCCAGAACCATACAGTTTTAAGGCTCATAACACAACTAACAACCACGCACATGCATTCGAAGTTTNGCATGTAAGGGGACATTTGGAGCGTGATCAACTTATGGCAACATCTACCTTGCGTAAGTTAAGTTGGCGAATGCATCTTTTAAGAAACATGTGCCTTTACAAGAATTTTCCCACCTAAAAACACTACAGCTATGCATTATATACTATTTTTCTTTTTAATTCTACCTAGTAAAGAAAGTTCTGTACACATAAGCGCCTGGAATGCGATACAGCACTGCCTAACCATACGTGACATGAGCCATACCTGCAGTGGGGACGGAGGTATCCACTGCTGGATTCGAAGTAGAGGTTATGCATGGTAAAAATGGTTAAAAGACATTGCCGTCACGTTCTATTCGGAGGTACAATAGGATGACGTGTGAAGAAAATTCTAAAAATTGTTAAATATGGTATCATGCATATGTGCAGTGGTAAATTTTATTCAAAATTATTTATGAATCGTAGTCATCTGATTCTGTATGTTGAATAAAATGTATCACGGGTCATTTATTAACAAAATAAATGCGTATGATGTATGCGATTTCCAAGACATAAGTCGACAGCAGTTCGTACTTTTGGAAAGTGGAGAGATCTTTTAATCAATTGATTCCCTCATCACTCTAAAGGCCACTGGTGGTAACTACCTTTTTCTTCGGTAAGATATTACACACTACACCTCATCAAGACGCCATGACTTTGGCAAAATTGGAACCTGTCCCGAAAAAGGACTAGGTCATTCAAATTACTCTGGATTACTTATTGAAAATCATAGTGCGGTTCTTAAACTCTACATAAATGTGTCTCGTCTGGATTAAGCATGATTTTCCGAGCACAGCTATTCATCGAATTGTTCAGAGACAGAATTCCGGCTTTGCCATTGTCTTACATTCAACTTAAGTGAGAATAAAATTGCATTTTATGGTTGCTAATCATGGCTTTGTGCATAAATTAGCAATAGTTGTGTGCTAGACTATCTAACTTCACCAATTACGTCAAAGAGTTTAATCATTAATGCGCAACATAAAACGCTTTTAATTGGTTGCTACAATGCCCACGTCCGTAAACTACGTTTCGAATAAATGGTCAAGTTATTTAGCATTCACAGGATTGTTGTTAGACGTTTTCGAGACAAGGAATAAAAGGAGTTAACAGCAGAGGAGCTGCCTACCATGTTTCACCTGAATAAAAGAGATTAATCGATGCTAAGTCTTAAGTAGTGGTGTGGACCGGTTCATGCACAGGTCAGTAAACTTGTAAACCTAGCGAATTAGCCATAGTGCAATGCACTCAATATTTTTCACGTTTCGATTTTGAAACATTTATAATAAAGCTCGGCGGTTGACTTACTACCGTAGTATACACGCAGGTCTCCGTTAAAATAACATCATTTTGGGTTATGCAGTTGAAAATGGAGTGTGCTGTAACGAATAGGGGAGAAAGCGCGGGAGTTAATTGCGCCATAGCTTTTAATTCGATCTGGAATTAGTTAAAGCTGGGTATCAAATGTTAGCTTACTTCCGTGGCCATGAAGCGCATTAGATAGGATCAACTGCAATGCAATGCGAATGATTTTGATACAATCTGCAATCTACTTTTAGCTTTTGTGCACAATACTTTAAGTTTTTACTTATGGCTAACCCCTATTGAAGGAGCCCATTTTGGCAAAGGGAGCTAAAGTAACACAAGTATACAGAGCTGTGCTGAATGTGTTTGCTCGGATGCAGAAGTTACGAGAATTACAGCATTACATCTTATTTGCTTCAGTAATTGCTTGCAGTTGTTTCCTCATCAACTTATAAAATTAGTGTATAGTCAACAATAAAAGCGTCTAGGTTGGCACGGAAAATTGTCAATGCACTTTCCCGTGACCAAAATAGTCTAAGCTGACAATGAGACGCATTTTTCAATCCATAAAAGCTTCTAGCAAGGGGATAAAGCAGCATTCCACTCCCTCTCCTTTGGTCAAAACTGATCAGAAATGCGACTTCGCATCCTGCTTCCTTATGTAATTTGCTTGTGGTAGTTCACGCTTTAAAATCCAGTTGTGGGAAATCGCGACAATTATATTGAGGTAAGAAACTCAGAGGTAGCAAGGACTCAGAGCTCTGTTCATTTTTGCTCATGTTGATCCAAAATTGATTAAAATTAGGAACCAACAGCCCAATTCTGTCTGTAAGAGATAACGGCAGCTTTTTTACAACCACGCGATGCAGGTGTGGCCGGAAGGATAATCTATAAGAATGATCTTCTTCATCGTTTTTGATCCAGAACCATACAGTTTTAAGGCTCATAACACAACTAACAACCACGCACATGCATTCGAAGTTTACTGCCTTCTACTATTCATCATGCTTCCATTTTATCGTTGTTTATACCGTCCAGTTCCTCACCAACGCCTCAGAGTTGCTTTGCTGTCTACTCACCTTCCTGATACAGTCGTGAGCACTAATGCAGATGATTCTGCTGCCACTGCTGTCTCCTTGGTGCCTTTAGGTGAAGGCATGAGCTTGGTGACTTGGCTCATTAGTGTGGTATCGAGAGTGCAGACACCTGAGGTGGTGGAGACGAGTGGTCTCAGGAGATGGTAAGAACTGGACCACAGGCGGTTCATTTGGTCGTTTTCTTTGCAAAGAAAGAGCGGAGGACTTCGAGACGTCTGCTTTGTACGAATGGCACGTCTTCTTCTTTTTATTTTAAGTGTTGACCGGATTTAACCTAAGATATCTGACTGATTCATAGTCACTGGAATTCCGTTGCAATGCTTGTTTTGTTTGCATTTTCAAGCTAGCCGAAAGACATTGCAGACTCATTAGTTAACTGCCGCTTATTTGGGAATTTTACTTTCTCATTGCTAATATTATGCGCCATGAATTATAACACGGCACCTAAAGGACCACTCTCTGGATGTTAATCTTCCACAAAGGTGATCCATATTTGCTAAGATTTCACAATATCGAGACTGCTGTCTGATTGTTGAATAGGAGCGATTGTGCTCTGCTACAAACTTGTGTTAATACGACCCAGCCAAACGACTCATATTGTATGGGATTCCCAGCTCTCGGCTGGATATTTTGAGTGGTATTTGTTTCGATTTCGCGACGTTATCACCATACAACCTACTACTATAGATTCCTTTCTTTTTGTTAACTTTATAACGGATATAAATAGCTAACATTTAGTAATATTTTGCAGCCTAGTACCTAGACCTTTGCTTCTGTCAAGTCGCATAAAGCTCGATAATACAACAATGGTATGAACAGTCACTTGTTTGAGGCTTGAAAACACACTCAGTAGTATCGATACGGTAATCATTGGCTAAAACTTAGTGAAATTTAGCATTACTTCTAAGCTATGTCAAAAGCCAGCTTTTTGTCTGGTCTATGTACGGTATTTGGTAACGGTGCAACGGACAGTAGTAAAGCGTACCCCTTGTGACCAAATGGCAAAAGATGTTTAATTTTGGCGATTTTAGATCAGTTAAAGGACCTTGCATTTAAACAGTTGCTCGTATCAAATAAACTCGAAAAACGCATTCGTTTAGTTCGCCTTAATCTGGATCAATGTGCCAAGGGTAGCCAAAAGCAAAGCGTAGCGTAAGTAGTGATGCAGCAGTTGGTTCACCCCTTCCTCAGCATTTAGGCAAGTGTAATGAGGTTGGACCGCATAACTTCCGATTAGATGCCATGTAATAGTGTGTGACAGGCAGGAGGACTTGAAATTCATGAATATTTTATTCCCACATCTACTTACGCGTGTGAGTATTTTTCTAAATGGTCATCTGACCGAATAACTTGTGGTCAGATATTACCTGTTTCCACAGTTAATGGGCGAATAAGCGCTTCATTAACGGTTATTACTGAACTGCCTGCACACTGGTCACCTCACAAGTCTGATGCACTCCCCACTTCATATCTAAGAGACTATGCTTTGTGCGGCTGTGTGTGTGCGCGTGATGCACTGCAGACACAGATTTTCTTGGTGATTCAGTCACGTACAGAAGACCAACAGAGCTCATAGCTGATATCTATCTGCTCAATAGAATTTGATGGAATGCGAAAATGCTTAGAGAAGACCTCTCGAAAATAGCGAGAGTTAGTAAAATCATTACTGAATACTTGCCCACTGAGAGACCGACGTGACTTGCCTAAATAATAAGTGACAGTGCGTCTTTGTGGTTTTGCAAAGCACGTCAGTTGCATTTCCTACGCATTTACTTTTTTTCTACTTGGTCAACGATTAATTTTTATTAGTCATGCAGCATTTCCGTCTCTATCCGCTGGTTCTCAGGTGAAAGTGCTTGACGTCATCTGGAGGTTTCACAGGCAGGCGCTTCTGCTCCTCCGCATAGGTTGGGTTTGTCTTTACTTCTCGGATGGCACCTTCTCATCATGCATCAAACAACTTTGTTAAGGCTTTGCGTTTGAGGTCTATTTCATTGGACCATTAAAGTGAGAAGCAGTAAAAATGCTTTGCTACGACGCTTTGAGCAATATAACGCGCCTTCTCTTTAGCAGTTAGTCAGTAATTTCAGCCAACGTCCAAGAATGTTCGCTCGTTCTGCATTTTATCGAAGCGATGGCCAATGTGGTTTTTCTTTACAATTGATTAGATTCCTTCATAGCAAGTGAGATAAAATCCAAAAGCATAATGTGATCGTTTTCCTCCCATCCTTATTTCATGTTGCTACATCGTTTTAAGTGGTTCGATGCTGAATAGTAGCGCCATTCATCTCAGTTCTCCTAAGGTGATTTTCGGTATAGACTAAATGCCACTTTTGAATAGGGTATTCAGGAAGGTATTCTTGGTATTTGGAGCTATCTATCCCGTTGCTTTTTTGACATCTAAACACCAAACCTAACCGTAGCTCTACCTCACTCATGCGATCAGAAGTGGCACTACATTAAAAGAATGGATGGCTTTCCTTTCGTCAAAATTTGAAAAAGACTTTAAACAGCCATGATTAACTGACACCGCCCAAATGTAAAAAGTGCTCAAGGCAAATAGACGCAGTCTGCACCAACACTTAACTAAATGACCAAACAGAATTCGAGTATTAATCAAGCGAACACAATTTTTGCATGACATTCGTATGAAATTATAAACACGACGCTTATTAGTTCTGTTGAATTTTAGAGAATAAACCTATTACTAATAAGTTAAAATGTAGAACTTTTGTCATAGTTTTAGAAAGTTTTGCACGCGAGATCTATTGCCTTGTCCTTAATCTTCCTTCGGGTCACACAAGTCGAAATTGATATAATAGTTTATTACTTATGTTTCTTAAAATTTACCTTTCAGACGAGAGGCAAGAGCACATCTTGAATCCCTTGGCGCTGATCGAGGCTATCTCACGACCCCAGTTTGTTGTGCTATCGATCCATCCTTTTGTCCAAGGCAGTAAAGATGCCTCAGAGCGTTTATGCAATGCTTATACCCCTTAAATGTGTTTTGTAGGCCAAAGGTGATAGAATAATTTTAACCTGGTCTGCAGCGTCCCGAGGCTCCCTCGAAGGCAAAAGAAGGCAGAATGACAGGTTAGAATATACATATTCAACGGACAGAGGAAAATAGGCTGCTGGCATGGCCCAAAGGCCAGCCCACGCAGCCAGGGCAGAACGGCCACCTCTGTGTCCTTGACCGAAACCGGTAGTTCCAACAAACAAAGTACTACATGGTCGTAGAGTAGCGTGGTGGCTCCTTGGAGGCAAATGTATCCTCGGCACAGACTTCCCAGGATTGTTACTCTACATGCGCCTTCAAAATATAATAATAGTAAGAGCGGAAGAATGGAAGAGAAGGAAAGAGAAGAACCGTCCAGATTTCAACCTTCTAGTGTTCGGCTTAGTCGCAGGGATGGGGAAGCTAGTAGTAGAGATCCCTGCACGAACTGCAGAAATGTTGTCTGTGGACAGCAAAGGGCTTGACCAGTTGTTTTTAATTAAATCAAAAACAATGTTACTAAGTTCTGCTATTTTATTAAAAAATGTTCAGCACTAAATTTGCACTTCTGTTTATTGTCTAGTCTTTAGACTCATCCGCGATAACTTGGGTGGTTATTGTACCTTCGTTGAGTGGAGTGGCCTTTAAGCCATGCTTGCAACTAAAAATTTCAGTGCAGATTTACAACGTAATATAACCAAACAGCGGCAAGGACATTGTTCGCTTTTTGGTAAGGTGCAAAAATGTAACATCCTCGAGGATAGAGAGTTAGAAGCTAAATGTCGACTTAAATCTTTACCACCAGATGTGGCTGAGCGAAATTCTGGAGAATAAATGTTGCCAAAATGACGTGGCTTGGATACAATCGCATCTCTACCATCCGACGTTAAAAGGCGAACACATCATGTTGATTGCTTGCTTTTCAGGTGCCAATTACCCATGCGCTTGAACCAATGTAATCCATTTTTTCTTCGCTGGCAAGGCAATAATGACACAGTGATCGTGTTATTACCATTGGGCCAGCAAAACATGCTCCTTTTGCAAGTTTAGCAATTTACTATGCAAATTGGCTTACAAAACTCTCGTGGGGTTCTGACTGCAAGCACCTTTAGGCATACACCAGTCAAAATACGGAATAGAACCCATTCAGAAGATCCATAAATGGCGATTAAAAGAAGGCCTAGCATATTGGCGTAGGACGTTCCTCTAACCCAGTGCCTCCGAATCGATATTCACACTCTCCAGGTGAGCGGAGTTTGACGGAACTCACGGCCGGAGTGCAACTCAACTCAGTGGGATGAGCAGACATCACTGCAGTACTTTTGCCTGGCGAAATAGGTGTTCACATCTGCATTAAGTTCAGCCATTAAAAAATTCATAAATTTCAGGACAACCGTCCCAATCATCCACCGTAGGGTGCCATGGTGCCTAATTGAAGCTTAAATCGAGTAAAATTTAAGATATGATTTAAGGAGGCGAAATGAAGCCGGTTGTTTACTGACGGTTCCAAAAATCACTTATTCAGGGATTCGGACGCAAACTTGCACCTCCCTTGCACCTTATGAACATGCCCTAAAGTAGTTTGGCATGATGACTTGTCAAGAAGGATTTGTAGTGACTTAAAATAATCTTTTTGCTAAAGTGTAGATTTTGCACTATGTTCTTGCTTCTTGCATTTGCATTGGTAAAGAGCGAGCTTAGCACTCCATCCATATTGAACCTCTTGAACTCTCTTTCACTTAACTTTGCTCTAGTCACGGCTGCAAATTTCTTATTTATAATTCGATGAAATTTAAAATAGCTTCCTCTAATTCCAGCACAAAGTGTTAATTATAGTGGGCTGGTATAATTGAAGGCAGAGAATCAAACAGCGTCGATCACTGTTGAATTCATAAACCATTAACTTCTGTAACAGAAATTGGTTGCCTTTTGATGATATCCAACACAAATGGTGGCATGAGAAGTAGTTATTTCAGTCCTTAGTAAACCACTGCAAGCATCTGTTCAATCACATGATTACCAGAAGTGCAACAAAAGACTCTGCGTAAAAATCAACCTACTGGCTATTTCATTCACTGCAATAAAGGCGCCCAAGGGCATCAAACATCTTCACATCAGGAGTAGTCGCATGGACTTGTTTGTGCTTAGGATTGGTAAGTTAAACAGGGTTGTGGAATCAGTTGATGACACCGCGAAAGGGATTCGCACACGGTGAGGCAAGTCTCACTAGGAAGTAGTGGAAGAGTATGATCACGATGGCGGGAGGTGTCGCGATGCCAGAAGTTATTGATGAAACACAAAACCGCAAAAGTGGTTCGTTTTTACTGCCTAAAGAACGGAATGACCAATTTAATGGATTGGCAGACAAACATAATGCACGAATCTGCTTATCGTGTCCACCTTGAAGCATAATTTGCCGAGACTTCATCCGTAGGGTTGGAAGAGGATGGAATTGGCAATGCATAAGCTGCAGGAGATAGCATTAAAATGCTTGATTAGGAAAATTTGAAGAGAAAAGATGTTTTGGATAGATGTAAGAGCTCTTCATGATGCATGCAATTGGATGGACCTACTTTCGATTGACTCAAGGCAGCACAAGTGCTGATGAGGTGCAGGCAGATGTTCGGATTCAGTCACCAGTCTAGTCTGAATCCACAAAGACAGAATTTCGATTGTGATAGGTATGCATTTAGAACAGGTAGTGAATTCCAGGCAACTCTAATGCACTGGTTTTGCAACTCTACAGAAGTTGGCATTGTCAATATTTGGTTCTGTATCATTACAATGAATGCGCTACTTAAATTTAAAGCACTGACACCTTATTTGATACCTACAGAGGAAGTCTTTTTGTGACATAATTACACCTCTACTTCTTTGCTTTCACATGTTTGAAAGAAAAGCCAAAGTGATCAACTCCTTTATATGGCAATTACGTCTTAGATGGCTTTCATTAGCTTTCAGCTTGCACCAGCATAAACCCCAGCATGAAAACATCTGAAATTGGATTTTCTGCCGGACCGCACCAATTGCGTGGCGTTGCAGCCAAGTATAATGCCAGCTATGTTTCTCATTAACGGTTCTTTGACTAGACCTCCTCAAGTTGGTTTGCGACGGGCGTGATACAGGTTTTTGGTCTGTAGGACTTGTGCTTCAAGAGTGTGGGTAAGCCGCAATCAAGGGTATGCATCAACGCAATAGCAGCACTCCTAGCTGGTCTCATCGACAAATGCTCAGTTGTCATCTGCCAATCGGTAATGTAAGCCTACCGTGGGTGAGGTTTTACAGTTCGCGCATTCAAGTCATTTTCCAAGTTCTGTCTTCATGGCTGATTCAAAATATCTGCTCTTCTTTATAAGTTTTTCAGATGCAGCAACCACCAAAGCGCGCAGACGCATCCGCGGTCAAACACGGTCAGGCTGCAAGAGGGCCTTCAGGATGGAGGCAATTTACATTTAACGTGCATGGACCCATTGTGAGAGCTCTATTGGAATCACTCGTGCGAAAGTTCACACCTTGCGAATCTAATATTACCTTGTTAGATTAAAGCACAGCAGTTTGGTAGAGCTCAAATTCAGTCCACCTCTGTTAACACTAAGTGCTTGCCATGGAATATCCTAATGAGTCTCTAGCTAAAGTTTTGCGTCTATAGACTGCCGATGTTAAGGCTTTCATGCAAATTTACATCATCTATGGTTGCTATATCGCCTTCTTGGTAACAAATAGAAACATCCTCATATTTACTCGACGGAGCGAGTGGTGAAAATTTGATTTGGATGCAGGATGGTTTGCCTTGGAAAAAGGCCTGCATAGCTAAATAGCATTTTGAATTTGTTGCCAACTGTCACGCAGACCTCCTGTTCAGGAAAGCCACTGTGCATTCTGAATTAAACTTTATTAACGCTGATTGAATGTGAATACTGTACGAACCCATGCAATAGCTCTCTAAAACAAAAGCAGCCATGGTATAAATGTTCATCACTCCACTTTGAGCCACCAATTCATTAAATTTATTTAACCCGAATGCATATCTCACTGGTCAAGTTTTCCCTTAAGACTTAAAGAGAAGGGCTTGCCTTGAGAGCAAAACTTATGGATACAGAAACAGGATACAATGGTTGCGAATGGGTGCAGCCTTTAAAGCAACTTTTGTTACCCTGTCTTTTCCGAGTGTGAAACAAGGCAGTACGTTCTTGTTCGTCTTTGCTGTAATTGGACAGAGAAAGTGACGTACGCAGTCTTCCTCAGAATGCAAGGACGTATATCTTATTTGCCAGTGATGACTCGTCTGTTCGAATGGAATTACAATTCAAATCACTTTGGCAAAATATGTGCTATATATGACTGGATAGCATTTCATAGCGATTTCATTGAAGTCTAATCGCTTATGAGAGGTGACGCTTGCCCTTTGTCAGATTCTTTCCATTGATACATGATCCAGGTTAAGTGCATAACAGCAATCTCAATTCACCACTATTTGACCATCTACATAGATCCCATTCGGATGCGGGAGACGAGGCTGGGGAATGTAGGGGGTAAGTGTTGCATACATTTATCTAGTTTTCCACAGCGTCGCATGCCATTGTAATAATCGCATCGTAGCTAAAATCAGTCAGCAACTAGGTTTTTTACGGTGTTTCCTCAGTAGAGATAATTTGTGTGGAATTATGAGTCTAATTTTCATGGCTTTATTCTCCTTGAGCGAAACGCTGTTAAGCGTTACCTGGTTCATCTTGTCAAAAAAGGAAAATCAATGCCCAAATAAGTGCTTGCGCATGTCACAGAATAAATCCCGCTCTTTGAATTTTTCCAAATAAACGATATAGACTTATCGTTCTCTTATAAGCGACACTTAAATGCGCTTAACTTGGGGCGAAAAGGCTAATTGTGATCCCTAATGCCAATCGATTACTACAGCAGCACGCATATACATGTACCATAAATCAGGTGAACAAACTTTTAAAGTAACTTGCATAAAAGATGTCACAACACAGATCCTGCCAGGCCTATTTTGATCTCCACTCGAAGATGACATCCTTACATCAAACCCAGAAATATTTTAGATGCTTTAAGCTGGACGTGAAAATGTCGTAACTTCAGGTAATTTTACGTTTAACGTCCCCATAGACTAGTTCAAATGGTAGAGAGTGCGCATAGTGGAAGCACCCTTGCATTTTGCACAAGATAAACACCGAGATGCTTTCACAAAAATCGTGTGAAGGGAATTTCTAGTGCTGTAAATTCCAAGAGTGCGTTTCTGTAATCTGCATCAGAATTAACTTGTAAAAATAAGGCGATTATTGCCAGCAGTGATCACTTATCACTGTGTTTGATTCTTTTCAAAGTTCCTTTTCTGTATTTAAGCTAACTTGCTTTCTCAAATCAATTAGAATTGCTCAAGTTAATGCGCATTTGTACTTTACCACTGAAAGCCGAATCAAAGATCCCACAGAAGGTCCGAACCGCACTATTTCCTACTTATTCTTAGGTCACCTTCACGTGGATGCGAATTTGTCCACCCTGAGGGATAAAATAAGTGTCACGCCAAATGCCATTCCGCTGATTTCGTTGGGAGACAGTATCAAGTTCAGCAGCTGACTTAAGAGTCTTATCCATCGTCGACCACGTTTATACGCCAAATCATCATAAAAGGACATTCCATTACCCATTTATTGAGTAAAGTCATATAAAACCGACAATAATATTAGTAGTCCCTTTTAGTTTATGCCAAATGCAATAAAAATAACTAGTTTTGACACTAACTGGGTCAATTTTATGTAGAAGTTTAACTTGCTCATCCATAACGTAAGGCACAAGGCGCTGATCCAATAGTTGTGCAGACTCATCGGCATGTCCAATCGGATGCCTCATTCTCTCATTGACCACTCCCAACCAATAATGCAAGAGTTGTGATTCATCCATTAGCGAATAAGCGCTTAGAATATGGACAACGGACGCACCAAAGAAACGTATAAATATCAAAGCTATGCAGTAGCCGCACCACTCAGGTCCGAATTTCGTGTTAGGGCGACACGTAGTCCTGAATCGTTCATCGTACTGCATTTCTACACGCATGAATCGTACAGCGGAATCAGCCAATTCCAACTCGAATGTTGCATCTCAAGTTCAGGAGGACAGAAGTTCCAGTGAGTGCTTCACATTTATAGTGTCCTCGTTAGATGGTAT
Source organism: Taenia hydatigena (assembly GCA_036345935.2). NCBI lineage: Eukaryota > Metazoa > Platyhelminthes > Cestoda > Cyclophyllidea > Taeniidae > Taenia > Taenia hydatigena. Next base: position 130,348 of record JADWOT020001313.1, read on the forward strand.
GTTTTTAGAGCTATACACTTCATTCTTTTATGAAAACACTCGGTTTCTGCGTGTATCTGCCAAATTATTCCCTTTCCTGACACTTTGCTGTTTGATAATAAGATAGTGATAAGCAAGAATTTAAATTCAGGTTTTTTGCATGATGGCAGACTCAGCAGTCTTGCAACCAATAATATGCTGTCGTGTCTAAATGGAAAAATTTGCCAAATCCTATTGTTTATGTGTGCGAAATTGGCTAAGCTATCTTCTTCACTTGTTGACGTTTTGGTGGTATTCTTAAGAGAGCCACCAAGAGCGGAATGTGCCCCATCCTTTGTTTATCCACCCCAGTTTGTTAGTAGTACACACCCAGCAAAGTGACACTTTTGAAAATTATTACATTTTTTGATATTTAAATGCGCGCTCCTAGGTTAGCTTACCTAAGGCAATTTTTAAGGTCGTAACTAATTTTGGTGTGGAAAAGTCATGACCGATTTCGTCAGCATTAAATAGGAAGGCCTATCTACTACTGAATGAGTGAGCATGCTATGCAAGTTTAGAAGCCGTGAATTTAGAAAATAATTTCTATGTTTTCTTCTTCCACCGACGTCATTTTTGCTTTATTTCACAACTACACTCAATTAAAACAAAGGTCATGCCTCGGAAGACCCTTTTGGCCCAAGAGAACCTAACCCGTCGAATCTTGCAGATGGAATTTCCTCAGTAACCGTAAGTACTTGGAATTGGGCTGCAGTAAGGCCGTGACCTATCTGTGCTTCATCGTATTTAACAATGATGATTGCCTTTAATAGAACACAGACAATTTGCCGCCGAAAGCGGCTACTGGTGGGCCTTACGAAAGAAACATGGAAGCAGCTGGATCGATGCCTCTACTCAACCATCGAGCCCAAGTTTGACTCCAGCTGTGATCTCTCTCGGTGGTCATAATATTGCACAGCTTACCACAAATTTCCAAGTAAATTGCCCCATGACCGTTACTGCTCCACTTGGCAGTGACCTCGGCTATTGTCTTCCGACGCTACAATCCGTAAGCACATTAGTTTGAGGATTAGCTAAGAAAATTATGCTTCTACTATATGCGCAAGGCCCTATTCAGTGGCCGACGACTCAAATGTTTCCGAAGGTTAAGTATGTAGGCAAAGGCCGAGACAAAAGGGCTGTTCTATCATTGCAGGGCCCGGCAGCAGTTGCACAGATCCCGCCAAGTGCAGCAATTGTGTCCCCAGTATGGCCGAATCCTGCAGCTACTGCTATAACCGACAACGCTGGCTTAGCCATCAGCAACATGATTGCTGCGATGGGAGCTAATTACGAGGCCGTAAGAAATAGTTCCTTAGTGGTGCAGTCCAATGAATGCATGGTAGCTCAACACAACTCACCGCAACTCATGCTGCAGCAGCAACAGCAATATCTTGCTACCAGAGTACTTCAGAGCAACCAATTTTATCCGGGTTGGAATGTGCAACTTACAATGCCAAGCACTTCCTATAGCAGCACAGGTGAGTTGTTGTTTGCTGTCCTTTGCTGCGGAAGTTATGTCTTTACAGCCATTCACCATCATGCATCAATTTTAGCTACCCACCCACCTGTGTGCATCAATCCGCAGTTTGGATATGGTGAGTTTACGCTTCTCCTTTCATTTGCTCACGTTTAGAAAATCTCTTTGATGCATTATCTTTTTTTGCCTTCAACAGCATCGGCTGCTCAATACCCTGCCCAAGTTGCAAGGAAACCGGCGGGTGCTATCTTTCTCGAAACAAGGAGACATTCAATATAATTGTGAGCGATGACTTGTCTGCGTAGATGCAACACTAATGTTGTCCGGTTTTTTTAACTGCAATAGGGCAGTGATTTATTTAACCTTGGCAACATTCTACGGCGACTTGTTGGAAAGCTTAATCATAGATAAAAGGAAACAAAAAAGCGAATTGAACTTTTAAAACTACACATTTGGGCAAGCTTTGGAGCGGAAAACGTCAAGTATGGACTTCAATGCTACCTTATTACTCCGAAAACATTCATAAATTGATGCTGTATATTGCAAAATAAAGAGTTAAAAAACTTTCCTTGGCGTTATTACCACACGAGGTATCGGCTCGAAGGTGGCGCTCTTGCGTTCATTGCGAAGTTATGCTGGGCGTCTCAAGCAGGACATAGAGATACCGCACTGTTATGTGTCTTTATGGTAAACGTATTTCCCACCCTAGCTGAACGGTAGGTTGACGTTATAAATGCAGCAGAGTGCTGTGCAGAAATATTGCTGTAATTTGACTTCCTTACCTTCTCAACTTCCCCATTTGATCTCGATACCTACTTGCATGCTCTTTAGGCACTTTTTGAAGAGAAATAGGAAATCACATGCTCAGAGATTATACAATTTGTGCATGGAATTTTAAGCGTACCGAGTACAGGGAATCGCACAGAGTGGTTACATCTTTACGAATAGGCTTATTTAAAATGCATGCAAACACGGTACACAACTACGCTGTTTGCTATTTGCAGTAGCCACTTATCACTGTCTAATACTTTTACATTGCATTTACTTATCTTACCGGATTCCGATAGATTTTCTCTGAATTCATGCCAATTAGTAAAATCGTGAATTTTTGGATTCGTTATGGAGGACTGAATTGTAGCTCCCACAAAACCATACTCACCGCAATTCTCTATTCTTCTGCGTATCGGACCGCCATCATTAAGGTGTATTTTCGCCCAACCCTAAAAGCTAAATTGTGTGGCGCGTTAGATATGTCACGTTGTTGAGGTCGTAGGAGGTTTTAATCAATTTACGCGGTTCCTTATTAAAATAATTTCCCAAGAAATTTTGCCCCTTTTACTCACACCGTCATTTTGACGGGTGATAAGTGTTAAAGTGTTTCTGGGCAGAGCAACCAAGCGAAGCAGAAGTGCGTATAAGATTAGATGCTTTAAAAGTTTCCACGTTCTACGTGGAACGCATTATGTCTGTTCACAAAGCTGTAAATACACAGGGTACGATACGTGCGATGGGTGAATAGGATTCGGGAGAGAAGAGATTAAGGGTTCAGCTAAGGCGCTTTAGGGGCAGAACTTTTTTGCACTACAGAGCTTACAGACTGTTGATACTCCTAGTGCACTGCTTTAAAAAACATCGTTTTGCTTTAGTAGCCGACCAAAAATGATGTATCTTGCCTCTGACTTTGTCCAGTGGACGACCGATTTACCTTACAGCCCTTTCCTCTAGTCTTTGCCGATTTCTTGACCTAATTTAAGCGCTATCGTACTGTCATCAATCTACTATGCACAAAGTTCCAATTTTAATAATAGTTTTATGAGATTTATTTGCTTTGACACCTCATTTTAGATGTCACCTCTGAGTGCCTGTGTGGTTATCATTTGGGTGTGTGGCTTTCGCTATCGCTAATGCGTTGCATGACTGCCGGTCCGAGTAATATTTGGGTGGTTTTGCTTTAACTATTGCTCTTGCCTTGATGCATGCAACACAGCTCTCAGCATATAAAGTTATTCTGCATACAGATTTTATTCATGCCTTTGTGCATCATTTGGTTAATGCAATGTTCTACCTGGTTGATCGCATCGCCATGTTTTGGTCATTCGCCGATTTTCAATTGTTTTTTTTCTGTTGTGGTTTGCTATAGCTCATTTGTATCACATGCAACGTGTTTATTATGGCAAGTATCTTGCTTCTTTACTAATACTTATTTCGTGAGACCAGGAATGATGCTTTATGAAGTTGGCATGTTATTTGCATTCCAGAAAAAAGCCTCAAGTGCACTCAAATAAGGCTGCAGGAAGGTGCACAAGTTAGGTTCGTTGCACAGGTTAATCAACTAAATGCATATTGTGTGGTTTTACAACGTGCAAGAGGCGAACTAAGATAGGGGTAGCAGTTTTTGATATTTAGTTTATCAGACGATGGGGCAAACTTAGATTACAACTAATCACATTTGGTGGATTAGCCTTCGGTAACTCCCAGCCATAGCGGTAGGTCATTTTCTGTTATAATAATGGAGGGCCTTTCTCTAAAGGATGCTTTTTGTGACCCTTACGCTCCGTGTAATTCGCATTACCGTAGAGAAAAGTGTAGTAGCATTTCTCATTTGCATTGATGCGCAATGTGATTAGCGGTTCAAAAATGAACTCGTAACCTTTTACGATAGTGACACGCCAAATCAATTTTTGGTCTAAGATCGCAGCAGCTGCAACTCATGCACTCACAATTTAACGTGCGGTAATGCAGACGCCCCAATGACTATGCGCAACAATGAACGGCCGCTGAGGATTACCATTGTCATTAACTTGCGATCGACACCCATTACGCCACTGACATTCTTTGATATCTTTCCACTTTTGTTAGGCCTAGGTTGTTGTCATTGCAACGTGCTGACCTCAAGTTGTCTAAGGGACCTCTAACCTACCATGCCATCCTGCGTCTACCCAGCCACTACTTCTTCTGCCCCACATTTTGACAGCCAGCATATGTACTGTCTCGCCCTCAGTAGGTGCTGCAGTCAATGTAGCAGTTAAGTGACGCAGCTTTTATTAAGCTGCTAAATGACTGATATAGTTTTTTGCATTTTTTTTACGTGGCTGCATATTTAAGGCATCATAAGTGCATGCCAGGGCCTTCCTTTTACGCCTTGATCCCATTCCCTTATTTTGGGCATTGAGTATCGCAGCTTATGTTTGATTTAGTTTGAGAGATTCCGAACTTACGGATGGGCTACTGTAGTTGGTTTGGTGTTCGCCTCTTTGTATTTGTTTTTTTTTTTTTTGATTTTTTACCTATTAAACCCCAAGTTATGAGCCCATACGCACTAAACTCCATTGCTAAGACTGCAAGTGAGCGCAAATATCAAATTTGGTAAAGAAATGGGCACAGGAAACAGAACCTTGTGTGATGTTGTGCGCTAGCATTAAGAGCTCATCACAATGGCAGTGAGACATTACGTCTGCAACTCACAGATATCGACGCTTTTCAATAACTCTCTGCACGACTCATACGACTTCGCACAATTCCACCAAAGAGGGACTGGTTAGCGAGGCCGAACTAAGAATATTTGAGCATTGCCAAGTGCCTAAATTTCCCTTCATTTTGATCTGCTCTTGTGCATTATCATGGCCTTGGTTTAAATGCCCATATTCCAATTTCAAAGCATTTCTGACCTTACTAATATACTCAAACTTGTTAGATCTGAGCTTCAGTTGTGCCTGCAACGCAGTCGATTGTGCTGTTCTTGAGATTGGTGGTGATATGTGTTATTGCCTAGCTGTCACGTAAAATTAATTGGTTACGCAGTCTAAATGGGTTTTGTAAATTGCATTCTGTGACGTTAAAAATGCAGTCAGTTATGGCGTGCATAAACATTGCTCGCCAACGCGTCAGGTGGCAGTACAACATTGCCCTGGCAACCAAACCTCCGTCTGTATACTTACATCAGAATATCTCTCATTGTGAGCCTAACGATGAGTTCAAATCGAGTAACATAGTAGGACCATGCATGCAGACACAAAGTCAGCTTAGCGCAAACATAATTTCTGCAGAATTAAAGAGGTACATTAGTGGGTATTCAATTCGTCGTGGAGACGTCCATCTTCTTCTCAGAGGATGTATATGCAGTTGTAGACTTGGCCCAAATGTTGACGCTTTGGTAGAGTGTTGAGCCGACGACCCATTATCCTATTCCCAACGTTAGCTTAGTGAGAAAGAGACCATAAGGTACATGCGGGCTTAACTGCGTTTGACTGATGTCTTAGTCTACTGGAAATGAAAATGGTGGCATCGATAGAGGATTTGCATAGATCAATTCTACCACATAGGTAGCCTTCTTTTCTGGAGCTGGTAATGACTCTGCCATCCTCAATATTATCAGCACATTTCCTCCCTGTTAAGCAAAGGAACAAATAGTCTTCCTTCGTTTAATGCCAACGTATTGCGATTGGGCTGAATACGGCATAAATGCAGACCAACGACTTCGCTCACGTGTGTGGCTTGGGTTAGCGTCGCATACAAGGAGCCAGTAGGAAGTATGCCCTTAAATGATTGGCTTACACTAAAGCGCGCGCCACTACAGTACTTGGATTGGGTTGGTATACTGGTGGCGCTGATGACTAACTTGAGCAAACAAACACAGAGGGTTGGATTGGTTTGGAAAATGCAAGATGAGCTAAGCTAATCTATAAGCCAAAGCCTGCTCTATAACTCTGACTCTGAGGCCTTACTTAATGCCTGTTATACAGCGTCTGGATGAAGTGTGATAGTGAAAAGTACCAACCGCCCAAGCGCTCTCCCGATGCTATTGCCCCAAAAAAATGACAGTCACCCTTTTTATGGCATCGGATGAGCCCGTGCACAAATGGTGATTCTTAAGGAATTAACGACTGAGATGGGTTGATTCGCTTGCTGCCTAAGAAGGAAAGCATGATAAAACGGTGGGGTCTTTTCGCACCTATCTCGATGAGAAAGTTTTGTTCACTTCTCATTATGGCTGCGTTTTTCAACCGGCACGGGTAATATAATAGTTCGATGCAAGTTTACTAGGCTTTACGCAAACTATAACGATTGCTAGAATCTAAGCAAAAAAAGTCTGGACGGAATTTTTATGCGGATATTTTAAATTCGACTGCTCTAAAGCTTTTCAAACCAGCAAAATTTGAAGCCATTTGAGTTAATGCTATCCCCGAATTCATGATACGCAACTTTATTAATAAATAATTCAAACAAGAACAATTTTCTAGTGTCACAAGCCTTCTCATTAAAGATTTACACGGAGACAGTCAAGCACACCCAAGAAGATGGTCTGCCCACAGATCATATGGCAAGTGTGCATGTGCTTGCAAGTTAGCCGTTGGCATACCGATCCGCAAGCCAGCATAGATTTGATGTGTATCGAAGATGCGGGGCCTAAATAATTGGCATTAGGGAGACGTCAACGCAATGCCTGCCAATTGCGAATGCAATAAAATAAAAAAGGACCGCAGAAGTTTTTATGTACGGTAAAATCTTGCTGCAACAATGGCATTTATACCATTGTCTGCATGCAGCTAATGGGCAATCTCATGGTTCCTTAAATTGCCGTTGTCAGAGAGAGACTTGTCTAGCATGCATCGATCAAATTGTCGAGGATTGGGCGAAATATTACCGTGTCAATTAATTGCATACAGCTTCCAGGAGGCGAATCATTCCGACAGGTTTATTTTTGGATAGCTTGCTATCAATTGCAAATTGCGACAAATTTTAGGCTTCACGGTCCAAAGCGTGAGCATAGCTAAAAGTTGACGGAAAAAGGCAATTAGTTTAGCTTGCATGGACCAGGCCTGACTATGTCACTTATGTTACAAGTAGTTATGTCCTTTTACGGGCCACTCTTAGAATTCATTCATTCCTTTCGTGTAGCTACATTGGGCAGTATATCTTCTCAGGGGTGTTAATTTTGCTGGTAAATACAAAACAAAGGCACGAAAAGGTGTAATTTTATGGCAGCTTACCCCACAAGCGTAGTGCTAAAAAATAAATCTTTTCACACCTGACGACCTCAACAAATGAGTATTACCAGAAATTGCATGCATTCCCACAAGCATTCTATGCATTGGTCACACAGCAATAACTACTCGTGTGGCTTGAGTGTGTGCATTCGATGCAAAATAAATGAGTAGACTGGGAAGTGTTGAGGCATATGTACCTCAGGAAAGCTCACGCACTGATAGAAGGCCCACCTGCCCAGGCAGTTTAGACCGAAGGAAGCGAATGATGAGCTAACGGTTGTCTGAATTGTTCCCTGCTGTCGTCATTAATAACCAGCTTTTGACCACGTAGTGAATTCAAACGAAAATCATGGAGTAGCTTAACCGTTTCTTGCCTTAGTTATATCAGACTTTACTTCAAAAACATCCTCGACTTTACAGGATACAATGTTCCGGTTTAATTTCAATTTGTCTTATTTTATGTTGCTTCACCTCTTTCATTTTCAGGTGCAAAGAGTAAGGTCCAGTCATCACATACACACGCACTTCTCGGACGTGGCTATTCTGGCTCAGTTACGGGTAAGTCAATTTTACTTTACGCAATATCCGTCAGGGTGTGCCAATAACCTGGTTTCTGTACCCCATTTAGGGCATTGACATCACAATATAGAGACAACTTCTTACAAAAGCTTGAATTTGATGCATTGAATATTTTTAGCGATGCGCCATGCAATTCGGACGAACCGTGGCTGGGTAGGGGATTTTGCAAAGGGTGGTGATCCACTATCCCAGCTGCCAGTGCATTGCGATTGACTTTTCGTTTTTAGTCTTGGTCCTTAGGCCTTCGTATTGAGTGCAATTATCACATAGGCAGGGGGAACAGTGGTCGAGGCTGAGCTCATTCAGACTAGGTTCATTCTCAGTTGCTGATGGTGCTCCTTCCACTAACCTATTCGTGACCACTGATCGCCTCTCCCTTAAAAGATGTATTCTGGCATGTATTGCATCGGTGTTGCTACTTTCTGAAACTGTTTAGCAGTTCGATAAACAATAAGGTACGATCATCAATTAGAGGATGTTTGTAAGACCACGGGCTAATTAAACGTTGGCGGATTTGTACAAAATACACACAGCGTCATTTCGTCTTGCAATTCAACTAAGACTAATACTAATGTAAAGCATTCAATATACGATTGCTGCCTTAAATGAATGAATAATAAACGAATACGGATGCTCTAAGCAGCATTCATCATAACGAATGCAAGATAAATAAATTGGGAGTGTGCGAAATGTGTGAACGGTGTTGTGCTTTCGGTATCATGGAATTACTGCTAGCGGGCAACCACTGACAAAACATTCTTAACCTTATCATTACTATCCCTGAAATATTATGTCTAGGAATGCTTTAGAAACTCAAGTGTACAGCGGTCAGCGGTCTCATGCCGCATGTGCCCATTGATAGGATGCAAGGATTAGTGGATATCTCTGTGTATCCTCCCAAACCTGTCAAGATGCATGGCAGCGAGTCGCAGGGTATACTGATGTGCGCCCCCAACATTAATGGTAGAGTGGAGCCTCTAGTTGTTGAGGGTCCGACAAAACCAGCGTTGGGTGACAGAGTGCACGTGGAAGGCCATCCTGGTGAGTTAAAATCTACATTCTATTGTAGAGTCTCGGGCTTTAGAGGCACGCTGTTTATTGCATCCGTCATATCTGAATAGTGCCAATTTTCTAATGACTTTCCAATCTTTAAGTTGCATTGGCATTTGCTTTCAACTGATGGCTTGGTTTTTCAAAAAGCTTTGAAACATTGTGAGACTCTGAAAGGGCATTCGGGTTGTTCTTCGACTAGTAGGTGATTCACCATAAGTCCATTTAATATCTTAGAAGCGGTTTGCACAAGTGAGATAATAAAAAGTTAATTTTATGGTAATTCTTGATCTCTCGGATTTGGAAATCAAATGCTTTAGGAGCTGTCATTAAAAGAAGGGCTTCATTCTAACTAGAATAACCGCTGCATGTCTGTATTGGAAATGATCGGTTCCCGTTTTAATACTTAATACTTCGATATTAAGGTTTTTAAAGTTTAGTCTTATGAAGGACTAGGGGTGCACGGATTTCGTAATTAATGCTTGCGCATGTGTGGGACCATTTTCTTTTGTATTTTCAAACGAAAATAATGAAATACATTGCACAACTTATGTGATCAACTAGAGAGCATAATTTCCAAGTAAGAATCTATTGCTTTCTGAAGAATACGTGACGTGTTCATCCCTTTCCGCATACCTGCCGCATTCGCCTCAACACTAATGCCGGTGAATATCGGTGAATTAAGTTCTTTTGCATGAAATATTTACCAATCAAGAGAACCTGAAGAGATCGCGAAACCATCCATAAAGCGGACAAGAAGAAAGCTTCTGGTAGGCTCGTTGAGGTTGCAGACGTCCACTATAGCATGGGTCGGTGGACTTGCAGTGACTGCGTGAAACATCTACCTCATGGAAGCGTCAGATGACAAAATAGTGTTGAGTGTCACCGCCATTCACTGCAGTAATGCACTTTGCGACCTTAAATTGATTTTAGGCAACGATTTTTCTTTGAGAGTAGTGAACAATAAAGATACTAGTTCGTAAGAATTGCACTTTACTCGGGAAGCTCAACCCATTTTACTTCTTTCACGCCTTCCTTTTAGGCGAACCGGATGCTCAACTTCACCTTAGAAAGATAGTGAGGGAGCAAGGGATGGTCCCAAACAGCCACTTACAAGGGTGTGCTCCAAAAGCTGGGGAACAGCCCCGATGCTGTCATCAAGGCCCCACTTTGGTGGGTGCACAGATCTCCTAGGCAGAGCGTGTAATTCAACGTGCTCCCGTTTTTTCTTTGTTTTTTTCTTTCAGTTATGCGTCGAGTACTAGCGTCTGATTATTTTGGTAGGTGGTATATTTTCTTTAAGAATTATAAATGCAGAGATTTTTCTACAATCAGCAGCATTCATCAAAGAAAGCCGTGTAGTTAGGTCATTTTGTCTCAAACTGACGAGCGTTTATAGTAACTTGGGAGTGGGCTGACAAATAGTCTTGCTTCCTACAATGCCCACCAACGAGACTAAGGCTCCCTTGTTATGGCATACCCATGACAGGTAGATCGGCTTGCAGAAAGATTGATCATAAAGGTTTAGTGGTGAACCAAAGAAGAGAGTTTCGAAATTTGTCGCAAAAATGGTTGCAGAGTTGAAAATGCTTCACAATCCACGTGGTTGTAGGCCAGGGTTGATCAGCTGTAGATTAAGGGATAGAAGCACGTGATCATAGTTGTTTTCGTGTGATATCTCTTCGTTGGTGGTTCTGATCTACAGGCCTATAAATAAGCATGTCTGATTGCAGTGCTTTGACGATGTAAGTCCCAAATTGCATGAGTCATTTTTGTTGGTAGTTCGACTGATTCAGCAACAATAAAGAAAGAGACCAGATGCGCAGTCTAAATGAGCTAAATTCACTATAACAGAGGATTTTGATGGCTAGATTACATGTAAAATCTCTTATTTTTTTTACCATTGGGGCTCGTGCGTTGGTTTGGGTTAGCACAGACTTGGCTGACGATGGTGGAAGCCTCAATGCTGCTAGTTCACTCTATTCCACTTTGCTTATCTACTTCCCGCTTCATACTATTGTCCTCACCATTCACTCCCTAATGCTCCATTCAAATTGTGCTCCCACTTCAACGCAACCCAGTCTGGACTCTAAACTAACCTTGGTTGCTAACACATTAAGTGAAGCGGCTTTCAGCCATTAATGATTTCTTGAAAAAGATATTGTCGCTTGCGTTTAGACTACTCACAGCAAGCGGCTTTATTTTGAGAAAAAAGATATGCCAATGAATAAATGGAATCTGTATGATTGCAATCCTCAATCCTAGTTCGTACCTCGCACTTTTATCAGTATGCTTTGCTGAGCCGTTTTAGAAAATTCAATGGAACGTAGCGGTTGGGAGGGCAATTTATTTTGATCAATTGAGCTGACACTGAAGCTTTTTTCCCATATGCAGTCGAAAGTCACCATAGCTAGCTACCGCGGATGCTGGCTTATTGGACCATTTGTAAAAATAGAGTAAAAGGTATCACAATTCTGAATTGAAAGCATTAAAGCCTTATGCGGTGCATTCATCAAGACTAAATGTCATCAGCCGGTAGGGTAAAAGAGAAAGCTACATGGCCTTTGTTATGAAGTTTTTAACTATTCATACAAATTCCAATTTCGGTTTATGAAGATGTCTGAAATTAATATTGTTACCTAAATTATGCCAAGAGAGTGAAAGTTAGTTAAATCAGAGCTTTATTGAAATATTCCTTAAATATTGCTCGCCAGCATAATTACTAGCAAAATTCATTATAAGCTACACAATTTTACAAATGTATCCGTAGACACTCGACTGTTTATTTTTTCCAGGCAGTTGCTTTTTTGATGGAACGTCTTAACTGTACTCTAGGTACCTGCAGCTGCAGGCAAATATTGTGCACAAAGTCAAGGATATATGATTATTAGTTTGTCGATTATATCAAGATGGTTGCAATGCGAATGGCTTTTACTCACCACAAGTAGGCATTCAAACGAAATAGAGACAGCGATTACTCATCCAGCGCCAACTGACGTCGTCAAAAGTCAGCTATTTTTGAGATTAACGAATTCGTCTTGATGAATTATGGCGCAACTGATTCCCATTATTTTATAATAAATGAATTTATTTGAGCCAGATTTTAACAAAAGCAGACTTGGATGCCAAAATGGAAGCATTCACCACAGAAAAGAAAGCTATCGACTTGCTTTAATGCCACCGAACGGCTGTCAGGATAGTTATATCTATAGACATGCTTGGAGGAATATAATGCATTAAAGCAAAGTTTGTTCTGAATTTCTGCACTTGTAGACCGACTGTTCTTAAAGGAGTACCTTCGTTTGTTTTGCTATTGGCCGTTGCCTTTAAGGTTTGCTTCGTGCCGGTGCTGTCGCAATGATACTCGGAGGGTCCCTCTTGCGATAGCTTCCCAGATATTAATCCTCTCTCACTTCAAATGGGGACAAATCCCGCCCAAGTTCAATGGTAGAAGCTCGCATCTGTTACTAAGCCCAAGTAGCGGATGCGCATCCTTTTGACTAAAGCGTTTTCTAAACAAAAAGCGCAAAACCGCTGTTTCTCCTATGCTACCAAGCCTAAATCAAGCGACCAGCAAAACTAGGTGTTCGATATGATGACGTAGGGTTTGGATAACAAATGAGATTCTAAAAAGTTGATGACAGGAGAAATTCTGAGGCTTACCGGTTGCACATATGACCAGCTGGCTGGGATTGCTGATCTTTATTGCGAGGGTATTCCTTGTGATGATGGGTTTTAGGCTGGACACCGCATTCGGAATCCACCAGTTCAGCGTACTTGATTGGGCTTTTGTCACAATTAAGGAAAGTGAAACTTTAGTTATTCATCACACAATTCAGCGCACCTCATTCTGGCAGTATAAGCGGCCTAAACGAAGCATCAAAGTGAGCAGTTGAACAACTGGATCGCTTACCTACTCTACTACAATATGTGCAGTCCAAACAACTAACCCCTTGACGTCTCCTCGAAGGTTAAACGCGAGTCTGAAGTCTCAAAATCCCGAATGCTAATCACCGCGCAATCGTATCGTCACCGCTGTTACCACCACGGCGGATGTGATGACCACCACCCCTCCTCACCGCCTGTATGTCGCCGGGTGGCATGTCTGTTTCAGAAGGCATCTGCAGCAAGCACAACCACTACCACTGCTACGGGCGTCATTGGGAGCAGAAGCAGTTCATGCGTACCATACGCTACCAATGCAAAATCACTGAAATTCCACGAAAACACGAACATGATTTTCTTTCAGCGTCCACAGTTGGTCTGTATTTAGTAGTCACTGCATATGCAAAGAATCGACACTGCCGCTTTTGCATGCAATTTAGCCCATTCTCCCGTCAATAAGTCACTTGCCACACCATTGCGCTGAGGTGATTATTCAGAATGCGGGATAGGAGGAAGATGCATAAGCGGTGCTAAACAAACTAAGCAACGGGACATGAAAGCAGACCACGAAAACGGTTGTGTTGAAAGGAAGGAGTTGTGGATTAGTATGCCAATCAAAAAACAAATTATAAGTAGACATAAAACTAACAATTGGTCGAGATGGTAGAGTGCAAGGTGTCGCTAAAAGAGACAATGCAAACCTTACATTTTCAGGCTTTGCGCACCTGACCAACCAAAAGTTGGCGCGAAATTTCATTGCTGGCATTTTCGTAAATAACTGCTTATGAGACAATCCTAGTGTGCTGGCTCTAGAGATCAAGAATTGGCAGCTTCTATAGTGAATAGAAGCAAAAATTTGTGAGAGTCGCATGATTTCTATTCAAGCAAGTCTATGCTTGCGTAATTATAGCTAGTCTAATCCTGATGGTAGCTAAAGGTAGCCAGGTTATTTCGCAGCAAATAACTTTTATTTCTATGCCGTTAAACCACGTACTTACATTATGGCCTACGCTTACATTCGTGATCTTCCTATGAGTTGAACTAAAAAGAAATAATAGCACATGAAAACTGTCATTCAATGTTGTGAAAGGAATATTCAGCAGAAATGCTTATCAACAGCCAGAATAATAATCGCATAACAAGCGGTCATAGGCCCTGTTCTGATAAACGGTATGAATGGCCTCTTGTCATATCCTGGAAGTAAGGTGGTTACTTTCCATATGTTTGTTTGAGCGATGACGCCTAAATTGTTTTGTTGGTGAAATTAATGTACTGTTAATCGTTTGCGTTGTTGAATGAGGTCGTGGAACGATGGCACTTGCGGCAAGCGAAGTTGTATCTTGAGGCTGAAGCGGGAGTGTTTTTCAGGTAAGACCATTGTCTTCGGAATCCCACTGTGTAGAGGAATGCCGATTGTGATTTCCGTGTAGTTCTATTTATTTAGCATTATATGCGTGTAAGACGACACTAAAGTTCTGTGGGGATATTACCTTTAAGGACAAAAGTGATCAATGAGAAATTGTATCCTTCGTGAATTCGAGGGAGTGGAAGAGCCCTCAGGTGTAAGCGGCGGTGACTGGGGTGTGACATAGCTTTTGATGAGGTAGCTACTTTTACATCAATAACTGAAAGGTTATTACTGCCTAAAAATGATGAAGTCGACAGTTGATCTTGATCGCCTGCTATCTACTGGGAGAAGTAGATTGACGAGCTGTAGCAAGGTGTTGAGATTGCCTTGTGCATGCAGTGCAAGCGATAGCGAATAAGTACGCCGACAAATTGCTGTCAGATAGCAAATGTGAGCTCTTGAAAGTGTTATTTGACTAAATTTTGACCATTAATATGTACCCGGTGTTGACATTGCAGCTTTATTAGACATAAGCCCAGAACAAGAATGGACTGCCAAGTTCCTTTGTTAGTGATCGCACGGGGTATAGCATAAAATTGACTTGACGCGTAGGACCACCGGACATTTACAGAGGATGGTTCCTACCAATTTGCGCAGCCAACCATATTACTCTTGGTACTCTAGGGAGAGTGTGGCTAAGGCGCGCCTCACAAGCTTTCCTCCATTCTGCTCAGCGTGGATCAATAGAATGCTAGTGAGCTGTATACACACTTTGAATCCATCTGTCAGAGTTTAAATGGCTCAGTGGACTTGGTGCAGATATTCACTTAGAGATTTTTGAGAAGCCTGGCCATGCAATAAGCGAATTTAATAGTAGGTAAGGAAGAATCATACGATAGGCCGTATAAAGCCTGTTAATATAGGGCAAATTGTTTGATAATGAAAATGACAAATCCTTATCGAAGTCTTAGAGAAAATAAGGACCCTATCCAAAAATTTGAATAAAACCTTAGTTACACATGGGCTGCCAAACTGCAGTTAAAATATACACAATTGACGTATTAAGAGAAAACGAATTCAAACAAAGCAATGAAAGTGAAGGGCTGGTCACCCTAAAGACGCGTAAAAATCTGAGCCCAAAATACACATGTTTGACTTTTACCACGCAAAGCCTTGCCGCGTTGCGCTTCACTTCTATCGCATGGTAAACCGTAAGCGGTGTTTTAAGAAGGTTATTGTAATACTTATACTTATATTCTTTAAATGCGCTTTGTAGGCCAGAAGCGAAAAAACAATTTAAGCTTGGTGGCAGAGCAGTGTGGCCACTCACAGGAGCGTGATTTATCCCCATCCTAAGTTCTCGTACTAGGCCTCGCTGTGCTATCTCCCTCTTGTAATATATGTCGAAGCGTGTTCCGATTTCTAATAACAAGGGCAATTAGGAGGAAGAGGAGAAACCCTCTACAGTTATCCTGAGCTTTTCATTTGCTGTGTTCTGCACTGTATGCGTGGCAGATTAAAGTATGATTGTGGCGTCCAGAGGCTTTCTTGAGGCAAAAGAAGGTAGAATGCCTAGATAGAATATATATCCATATTCCATGGGCAGAGGGAATTAATCTGCAGGAATGACCCGGAGGCTAGCCTCCGTAGCTAGAGCAATATGGCCACCTCGTGACCCTGACCAACACTGGTAGTTCAAACAAACAAAGTATTATCATAAAATTAAAGGGAACACAATTAAGCTGTTCTTTTATGAGAGAATGGAGTGTTTTAGTGTGGCCACGTCTTCTTGAAGTGATTGGCATTGTCAAACTCAGGAATATGTCAATGAGTTGGTCAGAACAAACGCGTAATCTAGAGAAATTGATGTCTGAGTTACCGGCATGGTAACTACGCCCCAGATATTTTCTGATCCTCAGAAATGGAGTCGGTGCCTGATATGAGCTGAGGAAAGACTTGGAGAAGATGGAGGTAGCATGCAGTCCTTCGTTAGATCAGCTTGTCAAAGCGACAAATTTGCCCTTTGCTGCTAACTGTGGCATATTGCATGTCACGGATTTCGTTAACTTACCTTAGAAGATAGCTATAATTTCTTCTTTCTCCATCAGGAAATGTGGTAGCTTTACTCCGTCCACATTGTTTTAGCATATAACCACCCTCGTCATCCCGTGGATGCATACATACTCAAACCACCATCTCCATGTCACTGCTTCATAGTGGTGCTCAATTTAAGCGCTGTGTTCTCAACACTGCCCTACCGGTGGTAATTGAAGGTGCACAAGCTTCATTTGTGTGCCGTGAAAAATGCTTATGAGGTCATTCATTGCCGCAACTATATCATTTCATACGTTGCCTAGCCCTTCCTTCAGCCTCACCGCCTCGGTTTAGCTGACGGTCTTTGCAGCTGCACTTCCAGCTGGAATGCTTTTTCTACTTAATTGCTACTCAGTAGAAGTATTTGTTCATGATTCCTCATATTGTTGTTACCGGCGCTGTAGATGGCTCTTCCTTCCTCCCCTTTTCTTCTACCACTCTTGCCATGAGAAGGATAAATATTTCTAGATATCCTTATCATAGGTGTGATGCTTGACTGCATTGGATGGTAGTGATAAGGAGAAAATGGAGTTTAAAGTGGAAGCAATGAGTGTTGGTCCCGTGGTCTAATGGATAAGGCCTCTAACATTGGATCAGGAAACTACGGGTTCAAGTTTCGTTGGGGCCATAAAGTTCCTTTATACTCTGCGATGCTTGTAGCAGCACTGTGTCTGTGCAGCAACGAACCGAAACAAGAAAGATGAGCAGGCTGTCTACTTTGACACTGGAGGGGAAGGACAGTCAATTTCGCTAAAAATGAAGCGACAAAATTAGTAGCATGTCCAGTGAGAGCCTCGAATCCTCAAGACCCACGCTATTGGGACCATGCCTAACTTAATAGACCACTTTTCCACCACCAGGTTCCTTCCTTCTTCCCCAATCCTCTCCACTCCCCTTACCATCACCCATTTCTCACACCTTTACCTTCGCACTCACTCCCTGACTTACTCCCATTTCTAACACCTCCGCTCCAATCAGGTGCTATGCTTTGCCGCGGCGAGATATGGAATTACTTATGTGGTAATTAAGGTGTGAATGAATGAGTTGGCGCATTTGACATGCCTTTACTGCTGGTCACTCTTACCACTTCAGACTGACGGTTCGAATCTGTGAGTTTATGGGTCAGTTGCGGTGACTGATAGATGGTCAAGGAATTAGGCATGTTACAACAGACCAGCGTTAGGCAGGCTTTATTTAATTCATATAAATATTTAACATTCTTGACCCTTTATAGTTCAATTGTTCTACCGACAAACACATTTGTCAGCCATTCGCATAACGTGAAGTCAAATGTACATTGCCTTGAAGCTACTGATTCAAAAAGAGAGAAATGTCAGGGTACAATAGACGATAAGATAGAATAATAACAAGAATGAATCAGTTTTAGCGCGCTTTTGCAAAATTTATTCGCAGCGACAAATGGGCGGAAGGATCTTCCATGACTCTCGTTTAATCTAATGCTGCTCAGCCCGTCACTGGTCAGAGAGAACAGTCCCTTTTTGGGCACTGCTTTTATCGCTAAGGTGACACTGATGAAGGGAAGAAGGGCATGCGGACATGCGGTGTGAATATTAAGACAGTGAGTGTGAAGTGGATGTTGTTTACTCGCATCGACCCTGGATGTTGGCGTTCTGAATGTTTGCAATGACAGCCGCTGCTGACCTTATGCCACTGCATCCTCAAACATATAATTAACAGAGTTATCGCCCCCGTGGAGTCCCAAAACTGGGTGGTGGTGATGGTGGTGAGGTAGGCCATTAGTCTGGGGCGTCTTCCTAACAATATGGGTGACGAGGATTCGAGCCTCTCACCAGGCATGGCAATTTTCCACCTCCCAATTTTCAGTCGATTTACTTACCTTTTCCGTCTAGCGGCAAAGTAGGCAGCATGTGCATCCTTTCTGATGCGATTCATTGTTTGATAGGCATGGTGCCACTGCAAGCAGAGGTGGAGATGAAGAATCTTTATGGCTTTGGTAGGATTCTAGCCTGAAATCTTTTGATCCGTAGTCACACACCCAATCCAAAGAGTATATTTTCGCATTTTTCTCTTCTTCCTCCACATCATTATCATCTGCTGCAATTAAGCAGCACACCTCCTCTTCAAGTCGATCCGCACTTTGCATCGGTAATGCAATAGTTCTAATGATTCCGTAAGTCGAACTGCTTCTACTTCCAATGACGCCTGTGGCAGTGGTAGTGGCTGAGTTTGCCGTAGATGCCTTCCGAAGCAGATATGCTAGCCGGCGACGGAGGGCAAGGAGGAGGGGTGGTGGTCATCACATCTGCCTTGGTGGCAACAGCGGCGATAATACCAGTATATGGTGATCAGCATTCGGGATTTTGGGACTTATGACAAGCGTTTAACTCTCGAGGGGACGTTAAGAGGTCGGTCGTTTAGATCGCCCACATAGTTGTGGAGTGGGTAAACAATGCCAACTGCTTGACGACTTCTTCCGATACTTCGTTTAGTCGCTTGCAGCTTAGGATTACGTAAAACAGCCGTTGCTAACCCGGAATAAAGTACATTAAGTTGTGTGTTAAGTAACTGAATTTTTTGCTTTCCTTAATTGTGACGAAAGCGCAATCAAGTACGCTGAACTAGGGTACGCCGAATGCAGTGTCCAGCCTAAAACCCATCATCACAAAGAATATCCGCGCAATAAAGATCAAAGATCTCCTCTAGCTGGTCATATGTGTAACTGTCAAGCCACAGAATTTTGCCTATCTTGGGCTTTTTAGGATCCCACTTATTATCCAGAGTGTGGTCCACAGTGATTTATTCAACAGCTTTCGCAAAGATTAGTGTTTCAAGAAGCATTTTGGGGCTGTATTAGTAGTATTTGGCAGATGAAGCGGTAACCTCTAGATTGCCATCAGGAGGGACGTTATTGATGTCGATTTGCGTGCGTTGCCAGATTTTGCCATTTGGCCTTGTGGACGACAGCGCTGGAGGGTACGAGTTTTTGCGAGAGGTTTTTGGCTACTGAGTTCCGTCTATTTTGGAAGATTGAAATATCTTCATAATTTAGACGCTGTAGCAGCTGCATGGGGCTGAGAATATGGCGTTTAAGTACTCTGATGCGGTAACATTATTGTCAAGTATCCATGCAGCTGCTCGAAAGGGATGCGGTCGGTTATTGTTTTCAAATGCGTTCGAGGTGATGGTGACAAGTGCATTCTCGGATTGAGGTAAGATTTCCAACAGGTGGTAATTTCGGAAGTTGATTTTTCGACCGGTAATGTGGTCTTGCAATTGCTATTTGCGGTTTGACCATGTTGAAGTCTACTTATGTTAGAATTGTAGCTGCTCTGAGACGTGGGCCAACGATCGCCTGCGATTAGTGTCATCGCGCTTGTAATGTGAACGCGAATCAGTGTGTAGGGCATATCGAACTCATCTACTCCTCCGCGCTAGCCATAAGGAGCTGGATGAACGGCGCATGAATTTAATACTGCTTATCCTATCGTGGCACTCGAGTGCGGACTTTCGACCACCTCAATGAGGTATTTTCACAGGTTGGAACATTTGTCAAGCTGGATGGTGTTTGTCATTCATGTGCTGACTTCAGCGCATCACTTCAGTCTTCCCTGTAGTATTAGAGTAGCCGCATTCTACTCCGTGTTGTGATTATTGCAACTGGCTCCACACATGTTGGAGTTTAAGCGAATAAGCTGCCATGCAACCACGTGCTATGCTGGAAGGCAAGCCGATGACGAAATGAAGACCGCCAGTGCAGTCGCACGCTTCCTCTCCAGCCACACCACTGTGCTTTACGAACTGCTTGCTATTGAAAAGAATTGAGTGGCATTCGTGAACAAATTGAAGTAATCGACGCATCGGAGTGACGCTTTCATGTCGATTTACGAACCTGGAAAATTCAAGGTAGAAAGTGATGAACAGGCATCTATTTGCTTGCAATAATGGCCGCGATGGCACCTGCATGTCTGCACAGACTTGTGCATCCGTTCACTGGACGACATTAGCGGTTTCACTTTGAATCGCTATGTTCCTCCAATCACAGTTAATCAAATGATCACTTTAAATTCGTATATGTTAGCCTGAAGTATGACAGTAGAGTACCCTCTTGATTGCGCAGAATTTAGCATTAAAGCTAATTTCATCAGAGCATTGGATTTTGCACTGCAAGCCTGTCGACTTGCAAAATAGTTTAAGTGTCAAAAATACTCCAGCTGGTTAGGCTGCACCAATGCGTTGCAGTAGTGCCTTTAAACAGGTGTCTTGGCAGTCCACCTAAGCTCGCCGTCTTTTAATGTGGCGAATTGGAAGTGAGAATAATCCTTTTCGTTGCATCAATTGAGACTCAAAACTGCAAGCTATTAAGTAGGCCAGTAAAAATTTGTTCAAACTACATTAAAATTATTACGAATTTTCCAGTGGCATATAATTATCCATCTAAGGTGCTTGTACCTGAGCTAAATTAGCAAAGCAATAGTCGCGGCTTCCATGCTATGGCGTTTTCTGTCGGTCGCAGCCGGATAGGCGAATACTTGCGCATCCTATCAGAGCAAATGGTGTCTCACTTTGAAATGGCTTTGACTAGGAAACAGGGTATGCAGTACAATTACATTTTAGCAACCCTTTAATAGGAGGTCCAAGTAGGGTGAGTAGAAATGAAATAGCATGGCATTTACTGTTTACTCCATGGCATCATTATTTTGTGTAAAGCTGAGAAGCGCCTTAAGCGTTTTTCCAACCACCTCAAATACAGCTTTGATGAACGAGCTCAATTTGGCCTCATGTCAGTAAATTTGATTTGTAGACAGGAGTCACTGCTATTTCCAATTTACAGAGTCTCTAGTGTTCGAAGAGAAACTAGTATTAAGTTCACTCCATATGACGCTCTTACCGATAGTTTATCAAGGCGGATTTATCATCGTTTGAAATCGTCCCACCCAATTTTGCGTTTCAAAATGTTTTCTTTCCGTATGCATCACTTAGTTGACACGACTTATCTGACAAGCGAATTAGAATAGAAGGTTTCAATTTGTTGAAGTACTTTGTTGTGAAATGGCCCTGAGCCATCCTGCGTGAAAGCATGGTGATTGATGTGGAGTTGTCAACCGAACCCACCATTAACCTACGCTCCTTATCAAGACCACCACCGCGTCAGACACTTTGGCTTAAATTCGGGTCATCAGCCTGTGTGACTGCTGATATGGGATTTTCACATATAGACAGAGGAAAAGGCTCCATACTAGTCCAAATCCTACTTAATGCAGAGTTTGACTACAAATGGAAACTTCCTGCCTTATACCTAGGTGGCTGCAATGTCCCACCACTTGCCACTCTTCTTCGGACACAAGTATACTTCCACGTGCTGTGGCACCCACTGTTGCCGAGACTCTCCCACACCCCACCACATTACACCACATCGCACCAGACTACACAATACAGTGCTGCGTAGTGCCCAATGAGCAGGAGGTAAACGGCATTCAAAACGAATGCCACTGGGCTAAAATGTGCTCTTGCTTCTTGCAAACGTAGACCACTGAGCTATCCAAGCGGGTGAATTTGACAGTAGAGGGAATTGGCGGGGTAGGAGCGGTGGTCAGTGGAATGCTGTTGTTGGAGCACGAGTGAATTTGTGAAGGGGAGAGATGGTAGGGAGCGCGAAGCATGAGGGATGCGGGTGATCACGGTGCTGCAGTGCGGACGGAATTTATGATGTGCGCAGTGTTAAGGTGAGTAGATGTGGTGAGAGGTTGGTGGGTAGAGGAGGCGGAGGGCAAGCGGAGGGTGGGTGGGGAGGGCAGGAGTAGAAAAAACGGAAGAGCGAGAGGCGTGGCGTGGTGGCCAAGTGGTTAGGGCGATGGACTGCTAATCCATTTGGGCTTCCCCGCGTGAGTTTGGGTTTCACCTGCTTCGTGCGGCCGCTTATTGCCCACCTAGCTACTGCGCCGTTTATTGCACTTCGAGTGGCTTGCTTTGCTTCGCTCGCATTGTCGTTGTTGTGGATGACTTCCCACCGCATTGGGCCTGTGTATTGGCGTGTGGGGCAGACGGCGCCGTGCCGATAATGGTAAAGACATGCCGCGACCCGGACTCGAGCCGTTCTCCCAACTGAGCTATCACGGCGACGCGCCGTCGCGACGCGTTGCCACCCACCACTTCTACACATCATCGCCCTCATTGCCTACCACCCTCTTCACATGCGTGCTGCTGGCTTTCTTTGATGCTATCGTGCACAGAAAAGGTTCTCAATCTTCCCACTTACAAATGCCTGTCTGACAATCCGACTACAATCTGTGTGAGATCAACGAAATTTCAATGCACATGTCTCGAAGAGTTACTCTAGGCAATCAAAAGGGCTAACATCTGAAAAATGCATACATTGCCTTGGGTTGTTTCACTTAAATGTAAGCTACAATCAGGCTTCAACAGTAGACCAGAAGACATCCCATCATTGGAACGTGAAACCAATAGAATAAATGACCTCAAGACGTTCTTGTTGGTTGACGCAACGGAGACGTAAAGCAAACCAGCTTTAACTTGAATCCATGCAGCAATGCGGTTTCGAGGTCACGACGAGCCAATCCGCATGCAGTGCCATGTCGCCATTCCACCGATAAGGCTACCACCACGGATGACTTACCTTGCCGTGAACTCTCCTTTGTCAAAACTTTGTAAGACGCACGACAGCCCTAAATATTTTGGCAGAATCGTCAAGCACAGGTCGAGCATTGCTTAACCATGATCCGCTTCGGTTCTGTGACTCAACTGCTGCTTCATTAATATTGCCAATCAATCATGCTCACCAATTTGCCCTCAACTTACCCGATTAAAAACCCGATATTAACTAGGAATAAGGAAGCCCTTTATTTGCAGTATTTCGCCAATTATAATAGGATTTATTGCGGCATTAAACTTGAAGGAAACTGCTAATGAGCCGCTTTCAACATGAGACACTTCACTCTTGTTTACATGACACTTTACACAATCGCCCACCCATCAGTAAATGCTCTGATTCGCACTAGAACCGCCCCATTTCGGTGTTCATTTGGTAATGCTGAGGTGTGCAGTTTCGCCACTAGCCGCGCTGTACAGAAAACTGTTCTCAATCCAGATGAATGTCCATTTGATGCGAAGAGTGCCTGCTTCGTTTGCTTTGCGATGATGTATGGGTGCACCTGACGCGGATGACGCACATGCAGAAGGCTAGTGCCTGAGTGATGACGGGTCGACAACGCCTGAAAATCGTCAGCCCTGGCTTAGGAAGGACGTCCCGTTGACTGGCGGGCAGGACGCATGCGTGGTCGTCTTAGCCTGCCCCCCAATAATCTTAACAAATAAATGAACCAATAGCAGTGGTAAGAAAAGCCAGAGATGGCCTCAGTATGTCCCTTCCATTGCTACAAAGTAAGAATTTCGCGTATTTTTGATGACTGTTTTATACCCCCAGACCAGTTGCTGAATCATCCACACCTCTACTCTCCACTTGCCATTGATGCACCGATTGGGCGTCGGGCATCGACTGCAACTTTTAGTGATGTTCCTTTCCGTGAAAGGCGAAGAGAAGAACGCAAAGCAGAGAGCAGCGACGAACCACACAACCAGTGGCAACGCCAATGCAGGAAAGGAAAAGCTTTATTAACTTCAACCCCACTTTCCAACAACATCTTATCACCCACTTACCTACTCACTCACCCACCCACCCGCAAACTCTACTACATTTAATCGCCTTTTCTTTCTGTGGCTCCTCTACTTCCTCACTTATTCCAGATTAAAATGAACAGGCCTACATGGAATTGGCAGAAGAATTCTTACAACGTTGAAAAGATTCATTGTCCGCATCTTCAACAAAACATGCTGTCACAATGCACAAGTTATGAATTTCACGGCGGGCCAATTGACACCAACTCTTCAAATTGGAGAAGCGACACAGCTCAGCCATCACGAATCTCGCTGGCATTTCAAAGGGCACAACAATAAGCTAGTACGTTTCGATTGTCTCTAACCGAATAAAGAGAGACGCGTCAGTGCTGCGATAGCACAGGCTGCTGCCCTACTACCAAGAGGTGCTCACATGCAGAACATTTCCATTCCGTCACAACCTCTACAGAGAGCTTCTCATAACAAAGGTAGGAGGTGCCTGGCTCAGCAGTTCTGCGTTTCGACATTAAAAAACGTTAAGCGAATTTTATAAGCTCAGGTTTTGCCTTTACACTGGGATGCCACGATGACAAACATGGATATGGACTGCTAATGCGCATGAATATAATGTTTTCTAACGAGCAGTTGATGAGTCTTCTAGCCATCTTTGCTGTGGATTACTAACTTAGGCCCAACTATGCACACAATCAGTTCCTATGAAGGCGTGTCAACGCAACCTACCAACTTATTTGTGATGGTTACTAGTTCCCTATTAATAATTAGTAGTTGGTAATCACCCACTTCGAACGGCAACACTACTAGAATCCAACAGAGTTGCATAAAAGGAGATAAAAAATCACAACATAGACCACGGTGGTGACGCTCCACAGACAAACAATAGGCCACGAAGGTGTAAAAGGGACACCACGGCCTTACGTGTTCATCAGCAAGCTCGTGTTCAATGCAAGCAACATCCATCGATAAAGGTCACCAAATGACCGACTCATAGCATGTTACAGAAAACCGATGAACCCTCTAAGCATCACTTTGCCCAAGCTCTTTTCAACGGCATTCCCACAGCTTATATGTTCCATTGTTTTTCATCAAAAACTTGTTTGCATATAATAAATGCAATTATCCGTTAAGAATGCTACTACGTATTACACTGCTCCAAGTCCAGTGAATATGCTTATAGCGCTTAATATCAGCTAATCATGAAAATTTATTAAGGTAATCATGTTTAAGAGGGGACGTTAGGCTCCTCTGCATTAATCAGCGCATCAAATGTATGCAACGTTTGTAAGAAGAGGGTGAACACTTACTGTGCCTTCCAGCAGGCAACGGAGTAACCAAGACCTCAGCTGCACTCACTGCTGAGAAAAGAGACGAGGAAAGAATCCACCTCGTGACGCCTGCAGTCCCATCGAAGACGCAACACTGCAAGCGTTCGCCTTCACTGCAGTTCTCAGTCTCGTGCATGGAGTGCTAAATGAATCACACCATATTGAATTGGGCAGTAAGCTTTATGATGCAAAAGTGCAAAACCTGTTGGCGTACCAACGACTTTACAGCGAAGAAGGGGCATTTATCAGATTCTCTACAACTGAAAATTGGCGTGTAATAGCAATTTTTTCGGAAGCGAAGAAATTATGTCCATTTGCGGAAATCATTCTAACTCACCACCTGCTGTTGGAGGCATGCAAATTACCCAGAAATATATCAAATCGCCGCATAAAAAGGCCTAAATAACATCACTAATTAGAAACAAAGAATTAATTTATTATTTTAGCATTTTCGGGCCTAAGTTATTTTGCATCTCTCCGCATCCACGCTTGGACGTTTCATTTTCAGTTCAGCGACGCGCTAGAGACAAAAATGTGGGACAGAGATTCACACTAAACAATTGCTGCATTATCCGCTTACGGTCTCCTCGAAACTATTTTGTGGTTTTCTCAACAGTCATTGCAAAACCATGGATATCACCTCTGTTCCGTCTAAAATAGTCCGGCTGTTCTCAAGTGGCAAACTTACCGATTCGATATGCATGGTGACTACTTTCTTTCACTTCTTTATTTTGTGCTTTCGTAATGGTTCGCAACTTGTTCCAAAAAACTAATGCAGCTTTGAGGGAATCAGTAATGACAAGCAAGGAATGCATTGCAATGCTCTGGTTTTGATTTGGAAAAACGAAGATAAAATAATATACCCTCAAGAGACACCTCTGCATCATTACTAAATCCTAATTTTGTGGCCACGTATGCGGCTCGCAATACAAGCCTGGCCCTTAGCGTCCTCAAAGAAAATCTGCGCCAGCAACGTATGCCATTGAGTTGATTGTCCTTACTCTAAAGAGTCACTACGAAATTTCTCAAGGCACTCAAATTCAACTAGACCTGATGATGTGGTATTACGCTCAATTTAGAATGCGTGTGACTCTTTTATCCAGAATGCAATTTAACCGAACACGCTCTTCTTAAATGCGATTCATCTTGCGTCCTAATCAGAACTATACCATTTGCCCCACCAATTAAACTTATGTGCGCCACTATATTAGCAACAACGAGAGAGGTCTTAGAGCCAGAGTAATGACAATTCGCTTAAGATTCTCCGCGGGGATTGTCTATATATGGAAGAGTGTAGCTAGAGACTCATCTTGATATGGCATGGCAAGCATCGAGTGCTGATACAGATGTGCTAGATATAAGTCCAAATTGAGCAGCTGTGCTTCGATTGAACTAGGTGCTGTTACATTACATTGTGTAGCGTGGATGCTAGTTGGATGACAGTATTCGAGTGGTTGGCGCGCATCATGGAGAGGTTCAATATGATCAACTGCAGCTGATCGTAGCGATCATCTTCCTGAGACTATACGAGTTGACTTTTGTGCATTCCATGGAGGCATGTCAAGAGGTCCGGCCATTGGCATCGACCTGGGAACAACGTTTTCATGCGTCGGGGTCTTCAAAGACGGCAGAGTTGAGATCATAGCTAATGACCAAGGGAACCGCACAACACCAAGTTGCGTCGCCTTCACAGATAAACAATGCCTCATTGGTGAGGCCGCGAAGAGACAGGCAGTCATGAACCCCATCAACACGGTCTTCGACGTAAAACGTCTGATCGGACGCACTTTCAACGACAAAGCAGTGCAGAATGACATAAGAAATTGGCCCTTCAATGTGATTGATTCAGATGGGAAGCCAATGATTGAGGTACAATACCGCAATGAGACAAAGCGTTTCTTTCCGGAAGAGATCTCGTCAATGGTGCTGTCAAAGATGAAGGAAACAGCAGAAGCTTACTTGGATGCAAAGGTGACGGATGCTGTCATCACAGTGCCAGCATACTTTAATGACAATCAACGTCAAGCCACAATCGATGCAGGAAAAATAGCGGGCTTGAACGTGCTACGTGTCGTCAACGAGCCAACAGCAGCTGCCATCGCCTACTGCATGGACAAGAGGACCGACAGGCAGCGCAATGTGCTCATCTATGATTGGGGTGGCGGCACCTTCGACGTGTCCATCTTGTCTATAGAAAATGGAAAAATTGAGGTGAAGGCAGTCGGTGGTGACACGCATTTGGGTGGCGAGGACATTAATTCCCTACTAGTGGACCACTTTGTGGGGGTGTTCAATAATGAGCACAAAGGAAGAAACCTAAAGACCAACAAGAAAGCGATCAGCCGTCTAAGAAAGGAAAGTGAGATGGCAAAGAGATCACTGAGCTCAATTGATTGTGCCACCATAGACATTGATTCATTGTTCGAAGGCATTGATTTCACTGCGACTCTGACGAAGGCACGATTTGAGCACTTATGCTCAGATCTCTTCATTAGGACAGTGGATGCAGTAAAGGCTGTGTTGGATGTTGCGAAGATGGAGAAAGCTTATGTTCACGAGATAGTGTTGGTAGGCGGATCGACGCGTATTCCAAAGGTGCAAGAGCTCTTGCAGGACTTCTTCGATGGCAGAGAAGTAAAAAAGTCTGTCAACCCAGACGAGGCAGTAGCGTACGGAGCAGCGTTGTTGGCGGCAAATCTGACCAGTCAGCGACCGGCGGCGATGCAGGTAGCACCACTGTCACTGGGTGTGGAGATCAGTGATGGTTCATTTTCGACGGTGATAATGCGTAACACGCCGACTCCGACGAAGAGGACAAAGGGCTACTGCACAGCTCATGACAATCAAACCGAAGTGGAATTTAAGGTTTTTGAAGGCGAATGAGCAAGGGTGAATGACAACAACTTGCTGGGCAAATTTATGCTGACCGATCTCCCACCGGCGCCGCGCGAGGCGATTAAATTTGACGTGACCTTCGAAATCGACGGCAACAGTATTCTTCATGTATCGGCAGTGGAATCGTCGACAAAGAAACAGAACAGCATCTCCATCACCAAATACAGGGGTCGTCTATCTGAGAAGGAGATAGAGCAGCTTCTGGAGAATGCAAAGAAGTTCAAGCAGCAGGATGAGAAGGAGAGAAGTAGGATGGCAGCGATGAAAAAGTTGGTAGACTATGCTTACAGCATAAAGAGGGAGTTGGAGAAAGAGGAGGTGAAACGGAAAATGTCGAAAAAGTGCCGCAACAATATACTA
>JADWOT020001183.1:0-127805 GCA_036345935.2 Taenia hydatigena
TCATGCGAATTGCACCTTCACTGCTCCTTTATCCACTTCCTTTTGCAGAGTCTACAGGTGGGAATGCTAATTGCATTGTACGCTCTCAAAATTCAGCAGTGGATCACAAATATTACCTTTTAATTTGCAGGCAAATCGGTTTCCTTCTGTGTTGCATTAACGTTAGCCAAATTGACGCGGCTAATAGCCATTCAAGTCTACGGGACAGCCGCCCAAACAGGAGTGCCCAGATAGGTGTTGCTTCTTCAATACTGATTGGCTCAACTAGTCGGTCAAGAATATTTGTTTCCTCACTACTCGGGCTGCCTGCATGTGCAGGTAGTCGTTCAGAGCTTCTCTTCGCTCCTGATAGATTCTGGACATTCTAGCAGTCTCAAGCTTCCACGCTGCTTTTCGGGTGGCTAAACAGACCCATCCACATGGTGTTCTTGCACCAGCAGTCACCACATTCAGCTGCAAATGCGTTTGGATTGAGCGTATGAAAGCCTATATGCAAAAGTCACGATGAAGTGCATTGAATTTGTGCTTATACTCAATACCTTGTCAGTAGCAGCATTTCACCTGCCTAAGCGGAGAAGAACTGGCTGATCCAGTGGTGGCGAATGGGACGAGTACTGGAGTTCGCCACTGCCATAGTCATAACAAGATCCCTGAAACCGTTTGTAGTTAGGATTCTATAGGTGCATGCAACTTACCACCTCGAAGACAATTTTTGCAAAAGGTGGATGCTTGTCAATGGTAAGAAGGCATTCGTTAGGCAGGTTAGTCGGTGAGAGAGCAATAATGGGATTAGGAGTGCTTTGTTTGGCTGGATGTCCTTGTCGTGATGGCTGCGATGAAAGCAGGGATCGTGGCACAGGTTGCATGGGCATGATTTCCTTGCTGTTGAAGAGGACGACTTCATTTTGTTGCTAGTTGTGTGTGTGTGTTTGTGTAACAATAGAGAAGAAGGAAATAGCCATGAATGAATGGAGGAAAGAAAGAGTCAAGAAAAAGGAGTAGAGGACGAAGAAGAAGGGATGGCAAAAAGGGAAGGAGAAGGAGGAGGAGAACAGGACACCTGCGACTATAAAATAAAAGGAGGAAATGGGAGTGAGTGCGTCGAGATGACGACGGGCGTTTGTCTGTGTCAATGAATTGGGGGCGGGCGGAGCAGAGAGGCAGAAGGGAGGAGGTAGGAGAGTAGGATGGAGTGCTGGGTGATGGAATGCGGAAGGAGGAGGCGGTGACGTTTGCAGGTATACATGCAAGCATGCATGGGGCGTGAAATAACTGTGTCAGTGATGAGAATATGAAAAAAGTGAAAGAGAATGGTAAATTGTTGGTACCAGTGTGTGCGTCGTATGTGTGACGGCGAGATAAAATGCGAAAATGTTGAGGTGAAGCCCCAAATGGTAGTCTATTGAGCAGATAATCGGTTAACTTGTTTCGGAAAGAGAAGGATCAATAGAGGAGTAAATGAAGAGGTGAGAAGGAAAACAAAGTGAATGGATGGAGTCAAAAGGGCAGGAAAATGATTAGTCTCTATTTACGGAGGGCATTGAAAAAAGGGGATACGAAAAGGTGGAAAAAGAAAAAAAGGGAGCAAGGAAGCATGGCGCACATAATAAAGTTGATAAGGAGGGTGAGGAGGGGGTAAGGAATAAGTGCACAATGTGTGTCACATGAATGTGGCAGTGAGAAAGATAATGAAAGGAGAAAACAGTGGGGAAGCACTTGGTGAAGCCGAAGGTATCAATGAAAAAGAAAAGGAGTGCTTGACTTTCCTTTGTGTGGTCGTTTGCTGTTTCCTCGTATAATCGAGATGTACTGAAAGGAATTATTTGTGGCAGTGCGGTGGGGTGAAAGGTAAGAAAGAAGAAGGAGAGGAAGGAAAGAAGCCCTTTACTCTTGGACGTTCGTGCGTGTGTTCGAGGTGATCTTGGCAATAAATAAACATGAAGTGGTCCACTGGTTTGCGTAGTTGTTAAACGAGGTTACTTGTGTTACTGTGCTCCGTCGATTGTCACTGCGGTCTGTTTGGGTGCCTTTGCCATCCCTCTCCGGTGACCGAGAAAACACATTTATACATTTTTTCGCGGTAAGTGCAATACTTATGTTCTTTAAATGTGCTTTGTAGGCCAAAGGTGGGAGAACAATTTGAACTTGGTAGCGAAGTGGTGTGATGACTCTAAGGGGTGTGACTCATCCCCGTCCTAAACTGCCTTACAAGGCCTCGCTGTACCCTCTCTCTCCCGTAATAAATATGTCGAAGCGCGCTCAGACTTCTAATAACAAGGGCGATTCGAAGGGAGAGGAGGAACCCTCGACAGTGAGCAGTGCTAATTGTCGACGTGGATGCTGCGCTTGAAAGAGAGCGATTGAGTCCTTCCCTCTTACTTTGTCCAGAGGGAGCAAGATAGTGGAGCATTTAGAATTGGGAAGCCTTTGTCACAATCAAAATGCTTACTAATAAGTAGAATATACGATCAGATGATTGCATTATAGTTTTGTCTTGCTTTAAATTTAAAATAATTCTCGATTTTGATTATCGCAATGATATTCCCATGCGTTTTTATATGAATCTTATTCATTGTTGGATTCCTCTTTCACGCCTATTAAGTAAACTACCTCGTTTACATATTTCCTTTTAAATTCAATGCAAAACAAAGTGTTTAGTTTAAGTGCAATTTTTATTTGCACCAATTTCACAAATATTAAACGCTTGCTTGTTTTATCAGACATGCATTGATGTGATTGGCTAGTTCTTTGCGTCGGGCTCGTAAATGGTGTGCATTGTTCGGTCATTGCTTAGAAACTTAGAAATCTGGTAAATATTTGGCAATATTTATTGATGTTAGTTAACCGACTGCTGGCATGATCTTTGAGTGTTGATCGGCATCCGTTTTACGCCTATTTGATAAGTCAAATACAGAGGATTTTTGGCTTCCCAACTGCATGGCCTAATCGCGTTCATTTTTTGCTATTTAATGCTTTGGGTGATGAATTGAGATTGTTCTGTCAGTGTTTTTACTGATTTGTTTTTTTACGATGATGAGTTCTGAGTAATGAGTCGTAATTTTAAATTTGCTGATTGCTTGGCACTTACTCATTATTTCCGCTGATATGTATTCATTACATGCCTTTTTATTGCATTTCCCTTATCCGTATATTTGCTAGATTAGACGTTGAAGAAGCGGCTGCAGTCTCTGTCAAAAATTTCGTTTTACAATGGGTGGATGCATTATCAGGCGGTAATGAGTGCGAACGTCGCCTTCGCTATCGCTTCAAACATTTCACAGGTAAGATTTGATTGCAGTAACTGTGTAGCTGGTGTCTTTTCTGTGCAACGATGGATTCGACGTGTGTTTATTTTGGGCAGAAATGCGCTTTTAGCATCGATCTGTAGAACCATTCACGCTTTTACGTGGAAGAAGGTGCGTTAGTTTCAGTTGATTAATTTTATTGCGTTTTCTGACTGTCGATTGACTTCCTTCATGCGCCTGCATGGTGGTATGGCCGCAAAGGCCTCATAGTGTGGCCATTAGGGCGTTTTGTTTTCCTCCTGCACGACCTACTCACGCTCACTTTTGCTGTACAATACTTGAGGCGATGAATTGAGATTGTTTTGCCAATTCGTCAATTGGTTTGCTTACTTAATGACAGTGGATCTGGATTAGTGGGACATAATTTTGTCGAGGATTGCTTTAACTTTGCTAAGTGCTTGGTGCCTATCGGCTACTTTCTTGCTAATGAGTGTTCGTTATATCGTCATACCTCATTATTATTCATTTCACTTCCCTTACGTGTTTACTTGCTAGAATACAGGTTGAAGAGGTAGGTGCACTGAAGGAGGGTGGGCTTGTTGTCGCCTTGAGAAGGAATGATGAGTTGTGTGTTTAATTTTATGGTTGAAGCAGCACATGCTCCGTGTCGTATCGGTTACCAATCTTTTTCATTGCACATAAGCGTGGTTTTGTGGCTCTTTTCAAGGTACTTGATTTGTAATGCATGCGGCTCCCTTTAGTTCAATGCACGTATATACTTGTTGTGACGGAGGCTCCTACTTCCCTTCCTTGGTGTGGACTATTCATTCCCGCGAGGCATAAGCAGGCAAGCAGTGCAGATATGTGCTCCAGGAGGAGGCAGAGGATGACTGGCTGCTGCTGCTGCTGTTGCTATTGCTGAGGCGTGTGGGCGGCAGGCATTCGTTGGATCTTTCACGATATCCGCATGGATGAGTTCTGAGTGCTGGAATGTGCAGAGTAGTGCCGTGCTTGCTTCTGTCCATTCCGACATTTTGCAGTTCATGCTATATGAAAGTGTGTTTGCGATGCGTCAGCAGATTCTTAGCGACTGGTAGGCATGTCAGGGCTTGATTGTTGTGCGTCACTCTCGTGGTCTTGAGGAGTTGCAAGTTTTGTTTTTCTTTTCCCTTTAGACCAGTGTCTCCCTCTTCTACTACTGCTGGCCGTGAATGCGCATGATGGTGAGCAAATTTCCCGTTCCCGAACCCTATGGATTCCGCTGTTACCGTAGGGAAGAAGGAGGAGGATGCTGCTGGAAGGGGCGAGTGAGGGCGTGCAATGCGTTGCCTTCGTCGCCAGTGGTGTGTGAAATGCACAAATAAATGTCTTTTTCCCAAACTGCTACTACTACTGTTGTGCCTTTGTCCTTCCGTCCTCCTCGGTGGGCCGATTGAGAGGGTGGGTGGCGAGGAAAGTCTGTGAGGGGGATCAGTTTGTAAGTGTTCTCTTATTTTAATAAGGATGGGTTTTGGTTGCCGTTGTCTAATTTAGTAAGAAGAGTCGTAATCTTACTAAGTACTTGGTTCTCATTCATTATTTTCTTACATTCAAGTCCCTTTCCCATTCACACCTACTTCTTTATCCATTTTGCTTCATGCAATTATTTCCTACAACAGAGGTCAAAGCAACGAGTGTAGCCGTTGTTGGGACTTTTTGTCTATCAACCGAATTACCTAATCATGCTTACTGTTTTTTTTTTTTTTGCCACAGAACACTTCTAGTGGCCGATTAAGATTGTCTCGAGAGTTCGCCAAATGGTTTGTCATTTCAATGATGGTGGATGTTGATTGATGAGGCCAACGTGGATCGGTGCTATTGCTTGGGATGTTGATGGATGGGATCGGATAAAATACCCCACATGGTGACATCCGAGTTGATAATGGAATAGAATATCAAGATTTGTGTTTGTCCTTTATAAATTGCTTGCTGTGATTAACCACTTTTTGATGAGGAAAGGGAAAGGATTGTGAAATGACCATGTCCTAGTCAAATGAAGCCTGCAAGGGAACAAACGACACGCTTGGTAAAGTAAACTCCAACCTGCAATGTTTGGGGTGCGTGAAGTAGTTGGAACTTGGCACAGTCATCGGCGTAGATTCTCACCAGCACTAGGATCGTGGAAGCGAATAGGTCTGCAGCGGATAAGGCAGTGGACGTGGATCCGTCTGGCAAGGTGGTTGGGAGTTTTGCAATGTGACTTCTGGAGTTGCTCATTCTGCCCTTAGTGGCGAATCCTTCTCACGTGGCGATTGCAGGAGTCTGGGTAAGACCGCTATTTGCTGTGGTCACAGTGGTGGCTGAGGGCTTCTAGCTGTTGCGGACGCTCTGTCTCCTTCCATCACAACGACGACACTTGACGATATCATTCAACGCCTGCGCGCCGACTGGCTGTCGACTGTGTGCATAGAAGCAGCATAGATTTCACGGTGGGGTGTACTCGAAAGGAAGTTATAAAATTACGCGACCAGCATCAAAGGGACATCTTCAGTTGTCAATTTGGACTTAAGCATGCTGAATTTAAGCAGTGGTTTAGCATTGGATGAAACGAGTGCAAAGGACTCATTTCATTTCAGACGTGAAGTTTCGCTCTGTCCACTACTGAAGTGACTGGCATGTTTGTGATCCGCCAAGTTGCACTCTCGTATGCCTACACGAGCAGGATGGACATTGATGACGGTGAACAAAGCAGTGGAAGGCCATCGGTCACATCGGCGCAGAATGTGGGTTCGCCACTGCAACAGTTTAAAGAGGCGTCGCTGAACCTGATTGGAGTGGGGATTCCGTAATTCGGCACGATTTTGACATCCCACTGCAGTAAGGTGGCAGTCTGCATCCTGCCTACACTGAAAGCAGAATGGATCAGTTCTCTCTGCATCCCTTTAAAGCTTGGAATCATTTTCTCTTACTCAGCAAAGATAAGTCAACAGTGAGATGGGTCTGGTATAGGCATGTCCACGTAGAGTGACAAAGCCTTCCGTGAGTTGGAAAGGAGGATTCAAAGACTTCCGCATCAACGCATCGTGCGTTTCCTCTTTGTCTCTTTTGATGTACCCTTCAGCTGGAGTCCTCATTGTCACCGAGTTCGTGGCCGACGGTGCTCTTTGCGACTGCCTCAAGCCTGCTGAGGGACGCCAACTGGACACCACTAATCCCATTTGCACTATTGCTCAGATTGTTGCCCACTGTCGCCTTCTCTCTCATCCTTCCAAACTTTTTCTTTCCTGTTAAAATCAGGTCGCATCTAACGGCAGGACACGTAGTGGAATACGGTACGGAATTGAAGAATAGGGCATTTGATTTCCCAGAGCCCACTCTTTGGTCTTACTCGCAACTCATTTACTCCTTATTACCGTAAATAGAGAAACACGATGTCAATCATTTGATGAGGTAAATCACCCTTTGCAGATTAAGCAGTGGACATGCTTCTCACACTATGGGTTTCACTGAAAGTCATTCTGATTTGTTCAGGCTTGCTATCGTTGCCACATTACTGCAAGCGCACCCATGAACCCTGCGACCAGTGCTGCCTTACTGTCTCAACTCTGATATAACCACCTCCACAACGGAACAAGAGGCAGAAGTTGTTCATTTACAGCACAGTAGCAGATAATGAACACAGTTGAACAAGTCTCGTCCATGCAGTTTTCGCATCAAAGCGGGTGCAATTCACCACAGAGCAAACAGGTTTTACAAAAGCTGAAGTCTTGTCAACAACACCAGCGCATTCGTTCTGTCGGTCAGCCAGTCAGCAATCATGGACTTATGCGTTCTTTGCTTGACAGAACGTCTAGGTCGTGATTGCTCTGGTGTATGTAGAGATTGAGGAGGTGGTGCACAGAGATCTGCGATCAGCGATTGCGATGGTTGACGTGGATGGCACCGTGAAGCTCGCCTGACTTTGACTACAGTCGGAATTTTGTTGAATCTGAGTTTAAGTGGGCTTTTGCATGTCCGTCAGAGCAACGTCTTACCTGTAAACGCTAAGCATCATTCGATGAGTTGCGTTCTTCTGGCATTTTTATCGCCTTCCAGGTACTACAGCTATTCGTCGGTAGCATCAGTGGAAATGATGGACGCCTACCAGTCGAGTGTTAAAGCTGATGTATGGTCCTTTGGGCCCTTAAGGTTGAGGTTTTAGCGTAGGACAAGCACATCGTACAAGAGTTGTCTCACTTGGCAGATTTTTGGGGTTGTAGGTCTGAGTAACAGTGGTTTTGTAGGGGCTAATATGCAGCAACTGGCTGTCCTTTGTGTTGCTTTCGGCGATGAAGGCAGATCAGCATTTGCAAATGCATTGGCTTCTAAACAGCTAAACCATCAAGAAAATAAGTTAATGTACTTCCTTTAAGCAAATGAATACTAGTGACACATTACAGGCCATTCAGAAGTGGCAGTTTTGTCCATGGTGGTGCGCCAACTAACGTGGTTGACTGAGAATGATGTTAACACC
This sequence comes from Taenia hydatigena, assembly GCA_036345935.2. Lineage (NCBI taxonomy): Eukaryota > Metazoa > Platyhelminthes > Cestoda > Cyclophyllidea > Taeniidae > Taenia > Taenia hydatigena. Next base: position 7,738 of record JADWOT020001183.1, read on the forward strand.
AGTCGTGTAATTCAGTGGAAATGAACTAAAGTTGGAGATTTAATGGGTGCCAATGTGCCTGCTACCGATCGTTAAGATAAACGCAAAAGGCAGCACTACTCTTCGCAGGTAAACTAATGAGGTATTTTAGGTGTTAAAGCAGACCTTTGCATACCTCAGCGTCTTTAGACATGATAACTTTAACAGTTTTAAAATTTTCTGCTTACCATTGAAACGGCATCATAAATTTAATAGTGTGAGGTCATGTGAGGTCTGTTGTTAATGAATTTATTTGCGCTAACACTTTTTTTCGCCTGCGCATTAGCATACCAATGGTCAGGTGTCATACATGTCTGGGTAATCTCTATGGTCCTGCACATTCAATCAAAATTTGACTTTCGGAAGTAGCGACAAGGCCAATACGTAGAGTTTTGCATGGCCAGCGTTGGCGAGTTCGGTGGCCGTACAAAACTGAAGCGTCTTGTGTCTTTTTTTATTACCTCTGGGCCCTATTTATGAAGTTTGGCCACTAACTAAAGCATAGATGTCAGAAAACACTCTGCCTATGTTCTCAGAAATAGTGAAAATTGTTTACATTGCCATATCTCCGTCCACCCGCAATTGAATTATTCCCCGTTTGATAATCGTCAGGCTCTTATTATTACGCATTTCCGCCACAATTTTACTGCATCTCTATTGGTAGCAGTTTACTTGGTGCGATTCGCATAGAGCGGCAAATGCAGCTGCTGCATCACAAATTCCTAAGGGCATCAACGAAAATTCCTAATGGTTTTTGACAATAGTAAAACTAGTCCTTTTTTGTCCACTTTCGTTATGCTACTTGCCGATACACTGATGTTGCGTCTAGAGCAGATGGTCACTAAACCGTGTAGGTAGTATAACTAATCAGTTGCGTAAGAGAAATTAAGACCATCCTTCTGAGCTATAGATTTAAGGCCTCTGTAGTCGATATACAACTCTTGGCATTTATCTGTCTTCTACTGTGAATGATTTAAATGAGGTACGGTGAATTTGATGGCTTTACAACCTCATAAAAAGTCCATTCTGCCACTAAGTGATAGGCTTCGTCCAGGAGGGTGTATAATATGCATTTGATTGGCTGTTAGATCCATCTAGTGCCCATCATATTATTATTGATAGTATAGCTCTCAGAGTCTTTCCCTTGCACTGATGACATGGCCTTGGCTGCAACTCTGGTGGTAGCATTAAAACAACGTAGACGTCTCCCTTTGATGGCGAAAAGGCTGTCGCATCATCGATGTTTTCGTAGGTAAAGACGACAGTTCGAAAATTTAGGATAAGATTGCGGCGCCAAGGGTCACATTTAACATAGTCATTCATAAAACCTGAAATGCTATAATTTATTTAAAGTGCGGCTATCTTGAATGAAAACACTGAGAGAAATGGATTGCAGGCATTCAGCAGGGCGAGGCCTTGGAGTCCTTGTCCATGACCAAACCCGAGCACATGCCCATGTTCGACTCAGAGTCTGTAATTTCAATTGCGTGAGGCGAGCGCATAAGTTCGACCTCGATTCTCAACGCGCAATCTTCGATAATTCCTTTCTGTTTTTAAACCTCGTCATCTCTGTTATCCAGTCATCCCATGATTAAACTTTTACCAAACAGTAGCTTTCGGTAGTCCCTATTTATCTCCCGTTACTTCATCTTTACCAACCGTCATTTATTCCTTCCATTGTCGCCTCCACCACCACCACTATTCCTTAATCCTGTTATCTGTTCAATAGCGATTGAACGCTTTGGTTGCACTTCATGAACAATGCAAAATCACCGGCCTCCCACCTGGTACGACACTCAGAATATGCGGCGTGCTTGGCGTGGAGGATTAGGTGAATGTCTGCATCACCATTCCTAACTGGTGATGGATGATTTCTCATTGATATTCCATCCTCCCTCACTTCCTTTTTCTCTTTACTTCTTATCATCCATCACAGTGAAACCTTCCTCAGTGCTCTAGAGACCATTCATGGACTAATTTCACATTAAGACAACTCGCGCTGGGTAGGCTTGCAGCCAAAGACAAGCCTAGTTACTCTCCAACCAGTACCATATCCTATTACTATTTGATTGAATGCAACGTTGCTCTATGCTGCCTTTTAATCATTTGGACGAATCGCGGTTGTAGAACCGCTTGGTATGAGAAGGGTGGCGAATTGACCTGCAGTATGTATAAAACCGCAAGACTGCCCATAGTGATGCAAATGACAGTAACCATGTGTTAATTTAATGAAAAAGAATTCCACTAGGACTGGTGGAAGTATTTGTAGCAATTTTATGCAAGCCATCCCTCATACCGACCGCCGCGCAGTCCGACATGTGGCCCAACCTGAATTGTCCTCCTATCTCTTAATCATTAGAAAAGTAATACAATTGATTCTATCACTCACACCTCACATCCGTATGATCGTTGACGGTTACACTAAAGTGTTGTTTCAATGCTAAAACTGATGAGTAAAGCACAAAGTTCTCCGTGTGGGCTCTGCACTTCGGAAGTTATTGATAAATTTTCCACCACCTTGTTGAAGAAGACGCTGGTGTGTTTACGGACGCTTTCAAACAGACTAGTCCATAGTTACTTTGCCAATGTGCTATCCCTTTGACAACTCGCGAAATTCTCTTAAGATTACAATTCATTGTGTTATGCCGCAACCCAAATGGCAGCCAGTGGTAAACTACGACATGACTGAAGGATATATCATATGTACCATCAGATGAGGAACTTATCAAGTGAGTGCTTTAATTCCTACCAACCTTGTTTGTGTACTTTTGCTTCTAAGGTTTACTTCACGGTAATTTGCTTACAAAAGGGTCGAGTTCCACCTTGAAGCCAACGTCAGGTAAGCGCGATTTAAACAGACAAAAATATTTTGCTAGGGGGCTAAACACCACAACACTAACAGCGATACGAAAAGGTGACAATGATAAGTTTGCATTTTGAAAAGCGAAGTTTTAATTCTAAGCCTGAACAAGCAGCTCTACTTGAAGGCGAGTGCGCTCCACGAGTGGCAACTCGCATGTAAGCGCGTACTCGTTGTGACGAGACACATCGGTGTCGACCGGTTAACTGCTTCCTTATTGAAACGAGGGGTAAGTACGCCATTTCGCTAAAGCATAATCTATCAAGCTCAACAATTTTATTCTGCACATTTAGAAGTAGCGGAGAACTACTTGTCACAAGCCTGTGTAGGAAGATACTGATGGCATAGACACAATAGTCATACACTTGCGGTCGGCATGGATTGACCACGATCTCGTCTCGTTTTCACTAGTAGGCGATTGCACTAAATGACGGCAAGTTAAAGTGCGTTGGGGTTAAACATGGAAGTGATTTGAGAGCTCGATGATAATATTTTTGACATTCAGAGATGGTTGCGGGAGGGGTCAGCCGTGCGAGGCCGACTGAACAAAAGTGTCCTACGACTTCTCTCCTTTTACTTTCAGTTCTCACTCCTGCTGCTATTTTCGAAGTCCCTGCACTTTGTTTTATTGTCGTACAGTTCGAATGTGGTTCTTGTGGTACCGTAAGTAATTACACGTTGTCACAAAATAATCACACTGATGTACAGTGGGTGATCAAGTGGTGGGAATAATTGGTACGAGCTAACAAGTAAAATGGCCTTTAAATGTGCTTTGGGCTTAAAGCACCACAATTCAATTCGCGTGCGAGGAAGAGCCCATTGCTCACTCTGTCGGTCCCTCTGAGGACCTCCGAAGAGCATGCTCTGTGTGAGCAGTAGATAAACCAGAATGCTACCTAGTCATGTAACGGGTCTGGTCGCGTCTCGTCTGACATTTGACATGTTCGACAAGAAGTAAGAGGGTAATCAAAGAAACTTGTTGATGAGCTAATAATATGCAACGTTTGCTGTTCTCATGTTACTTATCAAAGCAACTGTCGACGTTTCGTGCAGCTTTCGGCTGGCTGCAAAATCCGCACCTTCCTCATCGTTCTACAAGATTGACTGGTACTCCAACATCCAGCATGCTTTATTTTGTCTGTGCAGTTGTTTTTTTGAGATGGTTTATTTGTGATGCATGCAACTCCTTTTGAAATGCAAATTTGATGCATCAAAGGCTGTTTGCTTACTTTACGGGACTTAACTAATCGGTCAGAAACGATGCTTAATTCTACGACCAGATATTTATGACTTCGTTTGCATTTCTGCGGATCACATAACCACATGAGTGGCATCTGGTGGCATGTACTCGCAGACACCGAGACATATTTTTCCTGCCTCAACCCTTATTGCTAGCCTCTCAACATCGAAATTGAATTGTGAACTCACCGCTTTATATTGGTCTGCATGCACGTTGAATTTACATCGAAGGCTGAGATCGTAGATTCTAAAATCAGAGAACGCTGATTTTGCACTCCGATGACTAACTTTACGCTCCTTGAATGTTGTTCAAATGAGAGATCGGCGAGTGTTACGAGTTATGATCTGCAGTCGCAATCATAATCCGATTTCAAATCAGGTCCAAAGCTAACCTCGAATCGTGTCAGTAAGATGCAAGAAGTGTTGCATAGCTGACTGAATCTTTGATATCATTACCCTTACTTTTACACTATTTTGGCTGCGCTGTGTCGAACATCAACTGATTAACAAAATATGGCCAAATCGTGCTAGCCACTTGTACTTTGCACTTTCCTATGCAATCGCTGCTAAAGGGGATAGCGCGCACTTAGCAGAAACCTGACAAGCCTGTGAAAGTGGGTTCGCACGTTTCTTTTGCTTGAGGCGTCCAATATTTTGCATACACGTGGCTCAACTGCCCATGCGAGTGTTGTATGTTCTATCTAATATTAATTTTTGAGTCCGTACACCATCTTGCCACCATGGTACCGCATCATCAAGGGAGCGTGCGCATTAATGGTTTAAATGAGAGTAGGGCGTGCGATTGTCGACCACTTCAGGGCGTTTTCATATCCGCATGTATAATTATTAGTAAGATGCGACTCATTTTAGCAGTACCTAATTCATCCGCAGTCACTGTCAAATTTGATGGCCAGCTAGACAGGTTTTGATGAGTCGTCGGCCGAACTGTTAAGTGACTGACCAGTTGAACCATCCACCTGAACAGCTAACCTCCCAACTGATTAGCAACTCTCACAGATTTATTCATCGGCATAGTAAGATATCAGAGGCCCCTCAAGCAGTGCCAGTACACGTTCGTTTTGCATAAAAACAACGAGTTGCAACGCTGAGTGTTATTGATTTTGGGCGCTTTTTGGTGGAGTGGCTCAAACCCTTCAAAAGTGACATATCGGTGAACACAGAATTATCCAGATAACAGGGGATATCTTGCAAGTGAGTGACTTGTCTTGTGTATCGTAAAGTGAGTGAACCTACCAATCGATTGTGGCCAACAACGGCGTAAGAATAAAATGAACACGATGAAGCCTACGTGGGTTAGTATCGTTGCACGTCACTACTGCGTGACACAATATAGTTTTGTAATACACGCGAACATTCGAAACTGGTTGAGGTCAGAATAGTAGAGTCAGAACCCGTGCAGTTAAGCAGGGTAGCTAGACCTAAACTCACATGTTCCACTTTTTGGCTAGAGAATTTGCTGGTGACCACGCAAACAATCGCAAGCGCGAGATCAGACCCGGCCTCTCACTGACGTTAGTAGAGGCTCTTTCTTCCCTCCATCTTTTCATTGTTCCTTCTTTCCTGCCTCTATTCATCATGCCACCTTCTTTTATCTTAATTCATCTCTTCCTTTCCATAACTTCAACTGCTTATCGATGATCTCGCAAAGCCTAAATATAAGTAGGTAGCTTACTTTTTATATTTCACTGCTTATAATTTTGACTAAGCGAGTTCATTTGTTCTCCATCATGGCTGCACAATAGAATGAGCTTGCCGCGAATGCCAAAAGAGTTCGATTGAGTACGTGACTGTCTTATGCGCGGATGTAGACCGACAAAAACTGCTAGACTGAATTATGCTTAAGGAACAATATTTGAAGGCATTCGCTTTACTCCAAAGCCAGCAACCATGCTCTTCTTAGCCCATGCATCACGCTGGTGTCATTGGACGTTGCGTGTGCTGCGTAGGTGACGGACGGTACCTAAACTTTGCGTTGCCTTTCAGTTTCCGTGGTTTGATCCGTACTTCCTTAAAAATGCAATGCGTAGTCTCCCCGCCTGTTTGCAATCAGCTTAGCTTTTGCTTAATAGTTTTTTGTCTTTTACCAATTTGCCGCTACTTCTGTGGCTGATTTCCTGAGTTTGCACAAGTCAAGCTTACTAAAGTTAATGTGTTAAAATTATAATTCCTTCATAGTTTAGTGAAGAAAGACCTAATTTCTCTCACACCGGCATTTTGGTTTAAGAATAACGAAAAATGATAATGACTTTCATTGTCATCAAAGGCTCAGTAAGAGCCTACACTAAATGACGGCAGGTTGGATTGCAACAGGGTTAAATTGGAAGTGACTTGATAACTCAATGGTATAGTTTTTGACATTCATGTATAATTGATAGGAGGGGTTGGGAGGGAAGGCGGTTGTGTTGGATGGCAGAGAGGCTGGCAGTAGTCGAGAGAAGGGACTAGGACCTTCTCACTAGGAACTCGTTAATTCATCGCCAGTATGTGCAGACGCCCCCACACACGCATTTCCACTTGTACTAGTGTGAGCAATGCAGTGTCGTTGAAGCTAACTGCGCCGTTTGTTTGCGGTGGGTGCGTTTATGAAGGGATTTGACGAACACATGAAACTAATTGAAGTCAACGCAAGGTCAAAATTTAAGGTTCAATTGCGAACTGCTACCGCACGTTATTGCAGTAGTTGGGTAACGCCGTAGTAACGAATTGGTAGATTTTAGCAACTGCAGGCGTATCTCCTCTTAGGTTCGGTTTCACTCGTTTGCAATCAACCCTGCAACACCTCAAAATTGGCTTCTACAACTTCGTTGCATTGCTGAGGCATTGCATTTTCGCTGTAAATACCACCGATACTACTTTGATACGTGGAATGCAAGACATTGTGCTAACACTTGTCTCGTCCAGTTAGACTTACTTATCTGATGTCGATGCACAATTTTATTATGTTAATAGGGCGACTAATTTGCTAGGAGTATTGGAGAGGAAATATGACGCGGCAGAAGGAGGAAATCACCAGGAGACCAAAGAACCATGCCACTGCAGAAGAGAAGGAGTGAGCAATGATGGCCTTCACAGAGGGTTAATAAAATACTAACCATTACTGTCTTGGGTGCTACTAGTAAGCGATTTAAGTAGCACAGCTCTGCCTCTCATCCAGTTAGCACTCTAATGCGTCTGACGCCGATTTTCACTGCGGTTATCAATGACTAGCCTCAAAACCGTGTATATCTACGCTTCAATGATCCCGTGATACTTATGCATAAACTAGTTAAGATACGTTTGTGTAGCAACGTCTACTACTCACGTTCCTTATTCAGTAGCAGCATTGCGCCAGGTTTCACTGAGCGATGCTCATTTATTGCCGTTATCGAGCAAATGGCGATGCAAACATACTAGATGAGCATCTTAAGAACCAAACTACTGGCCTAGAACTTCACCTGGAGTGTCGTACTATGGGTTTTAAGTAAGCACGAAGATGGTGCTTTACCACTACGTTGAGCTATTGGTGGAAAAAGCAAGGTTTCCTCCCTATTTTAGGGGCCTTAGGTCTAGATATTTTGCTGTAATATTTCGATTAATCGGTTAAACTCAATATCCCCCTGAACCGTCATCTATCACAGGATGTGCTCTCTCTCGTTGACGTGGTGCCGACCCACCCATCCATAATCGTTCTCGTTCTCTATAAGGCAGCTTTTCCCCTACTGATCGGTTTGTTTCCACTTTGCACCAGTGACAAGATAACAAGTCTGACTACTTGGCGTAACTACTAGGCCCCAGCATAACACGAGGAGGCTAGCTAAGACGGTGGTGAAACCGGCAAAGATTGTCAGCCAGTTGAGAAGTGAAAGTGATGTTGGCCTTCAGCCAACCACCGTACGCTCTTTTACCTGCAATGAAGGCTGCTGGTACTTGCAGCAACGCCTGACTTTAGTAGACTAGAAGTGGCATAGTGAGGCTCCTAAAACATAAAGCGTCCGACTGGAAAATCATTGTCTGCACGTCGCGAGCGGCTTAATGGGACCCAGAAAAACTGCTTGGTGGCACTAATGCAAGAGCAGATTAGACGCAAAATGCCCACATCATTCGCTTTTCGACAACTGTTTCTGTGATTATTGACTGGCTTAGGAACCTGGTGAAATCAGTGTCATCTTAAACTAGAGTTTACATACCGTCATTGGCAATGTAGAGCCTGCCGAGTCGAAGTAACGACTTGGCAGTCGCCTACAGAATGGTGGTAGGAACAGCCGGTGCAACTGCGAATCGATCACGGACCACGTACATTCCTGCTCCAAAAAGTGCATAAAGTATCAACAAAATAAATCTGGCCTAGGAGTAGCATCCTAATGCCGAATGGAAGGAGTACATGAAGCATGCTGGAAGCCAATGCCTGACAGAATCACTTAGTTGGTGTGGTAAGCTGAAGACAACCATCCAATCCCATGGGCAGCATGCGGCAGGGTCAAGTGTGGCGCTGAATGGGCCACCTTACGAAGGCAACTGAGGAGGGCAAATTGCCTGCCAACACAGAACTTGCAGTGATACCTAGAGGGTTCTTACAGTTGAAGTTAACACTTGTTTGCCAACGGCCCCATTCCCTTTGTTTTTTTAATATATAAGCTGTCCTACTGGAACGCCCTCTTTTGCCTTCAGAGAAGTCTCGGACTGATGCAGCGCACCCCGCCCATTGCTTACCACCACTTCACCGGGCTTATAATTCGCTGCGTTGCAGCGAGTGAGGCACATCATTTGAGGAGTTTTTAACGCTCTCTCCTTCCTTAAACACGCCTCTCTTTGTGAGGCATTCTTCAGAGTTGGTGCGATCTCCTGCTTAATTTTCTTTTCTATTTGCCAATTTGTACCCTTTTGGAGTTTATTGGCTTTGCCTTAGCGTATTGTTTGTCAAAAAACAAAATCGCATCTTCTTTACTCCATCACCAACAGAGTTGCAGCTTACATGTTAATTATTACAAATGAGATTCGTGATCAAGGCCAGAATTAATTGCTACAAATTTTATATCGTTTTATCAAGTTATAACTTATGCAATCAACTAACAAAATTAGAGCTCCTCGAGACCCAATACATGAGTGGAAACAGAACAGAATGGGAATCGGGAGTGTTGGCATGGCCTAGGGGCCAGTTTGCCCGAAGGTGGCAAAACGACCAACCAAGTGTCCTCAACAGAAGCCGGAATTCAGGCAAACGGCATTGTGTTGCAAAATGATTTATTCGAATAAATGTCAAGTGCCTCAAATGCGCTTGACATTATTGCGCTAACTTAGCCAATGTGACATCAGTAGGGCCTTGAAGCAGTCCATGTCCTACATTCCAGTAAACTTTTGGGAGAAGAAGTTTAGTTCCTCTTCTGTGTTGTCGTTTCATCTTAAACATTTTACGGTAAGGACAGCTTGTTGCTGGCTTTATTTAGGACAATTAATTGTCGTAGCTGGAATTCTTTGCCTCAAATCTTACGTCTTCGGCAAAAAACACGCCAGAATAAGTAAATCATTAAACAATGACCATGCCCTGTGAAGATCGCACCTGGAGTGAAGAGGCGATGGGTGCTTAAATTAGCTTCTGTGGTACCAACGATGAATCATTTGACAATGTTCAAGGGTGAATAGTCCTTGCGGCCGCCCAGTTGTGTGCTGAGGGGATGAATCAAATGTTCACTGAAATTCATAGCCTTCATGTGCAAACGGTGGTGAATGATTTCAAAATCCTCGGAAGCAGCTGCAGTATCAGTCCCAGTTGTTATCCAAATGCGAGGCCGTAGAGCGAATTTTATGAAGACGTAGGTATAATATCGCTGAATCATCCTTCAAAACAGACCATTTAGACTTGGGCTAGCGATTAGCGTCCCAGACGACGCCCCACCTACCAACCCTGGAAAGCAAAGCTGCAACTCTTCCTTTAACCATTCAGCTGTTGACTGATTGGTTGGTAGGTTGGTAGAAAAAGAAGAGCATCTGTGAAAGCAAAATGCATTTTAGGTCAAGTCTACCCGAGAGGCCCCAATTAAACGCACACAAGTCAAGTATCGAACCAATAATTGGGAAAGCTAAGCAGGACAGCTTTAGCGCAATGTTCAGCAATTATCATTTGAAGAGTGCCTTCGCCTTTCCGATACATGCTTATGTACCATAGTCGATGCCTTTATTTTTAATTGATACTGGCACAAACGCTGGCTTTCGAACAATGGAATGCACACAGATTTCGTTCTACTTTAATATTTAATAGTAAAAACAATTTGCTTTCTGCATTGTTCAATGAATGTAGATGAATGGCATAGTAATGCCCTCTTCTTGGTCCAATTTAACCAGAGAGAACGGAATTTTTGCCTTACTGTAGTCAATTCGAAATACCTCGCTCATAATGTTTGCTGAATTTTTATTCTACAAACGCTATTTGGTGATTCAAAGTTCCATTGGGGACTGTTTGTCTCGCCTTCATGGCTCTAAAGAGGCGTGCAAATAGCACTAATGTTTACTCTTAAGTGTGAGATACTTAGGAACGTTGCTAGTATATTTCATTTGCCATGCCAATAGCCAAAGTAGAGACGGGGGCTTCAGTAACCATAAATCCACATCGAAGTGCTAAACGCATAATCAAAGTATTACAGTGATGGCCATCAGTCAGCGTCATGTTTACTGCCTCGCTGAATGGAACGACCAAGCATCCTCAACCGACATCTGAGCTGATTCTCTCCAACTGACTATAATGAAACATATTCGCAGTCAACAGATTGGAAACTTTGTTTGTGTATAGATTCCACCTTAACTTTTCCAACAATTTCAGGTTAAAGCACAGGGTCTGCTTACTGTCCCTTAGAGGTTCTAATTAAAGATAACACTACGAGGGCGCCAAAACCAAGTCCACTTGGAGCCCTTCGATCCTCTTTTTTGACATTTCCTGATTTGGTGTAGTCAAATCTAAAATTTAAAGCGAAGTTCCAGAAATCGCAGCAATTATCGCATTTCTGTCGCACGACATCAATTGAAAAATGCCATTAATCTGACGAATCTTTGGCATTTGAATCCCAAACTAAGCAATTAGACTGTCTATTAACATGTTAGTTACACTTTACTCTGACTTTTAACTTGTAAAGGAAGAGTGAGTGTGCTTGTGGTAAGCCGCAGTCGCTTGACGCTCTGAATTCCTTGAATAATAAGTAGGGTATTCATAACTTAAACGGGACATTCGGCATCTCGATTTTGCACATTTGATTTTCATGGACCTTGTAAGACTCAGATTTGATAAATAATCTAACTGTTCGAGAATGTCCGACTGTTCAAACTTGATGCTCATTTGCCTCCAAAGTCAAAAGCAAAACAGCTGATTAGATAGAGGAGATGCGGAGAGGATGTAGGCCAAGGAGAGAGCTCTTCCAGAGGTCAGAGTAATCTGATCGCACCACGGTCTGCTCTAGCCACTTCGGTGGATGTGCACACCAAAATTCATTAGATAAAATGCATCGTACCCTTTACCTTGTTTCCAAATTGACGTCTTCTGGATGGGTTTACCTTTGCTAGACGTCACAGTATAGACTGACTCGAAGACTATGAAGATTCCTGACAGCTACACTATGGTGAGATATAAATTGGGAAGCAATGAACAAGATAGAAATTGCGGATTATACAGTTGATTGATTGGGAAGCACAAACCCACACACACTGGCAAGAATGAGGCGAGTCACAATGTAGCCACGTGATGCAAGAGGACAACCCGTAAATCTAAGGATCCGGAATAGACTGACTTGCGACACGTGCGTAGGGCTTTAGTACTCGAAACAGGTCACGCACGTATACACAATTGCTTATATGCGTGTTAATGCCACCACGGTATTCCCAGTTGCGCTTTCATTGCCTTCGCTTCTTGCCACTTTAGCATGCTGCAAAATTCCAGTTGAGCCGATCGCATTTATTAATGGTCTTTAAATTCAAAATATTCAATTTTACCTGGACAAATCATGTGGACATGCAACTTAACCAAAACTCCAGAATCATATCCAAATTTGCGTTTAATCCTCTAACCCACTCCAGTCGCCAAGTTACTACCACTTGCAGACATTCTGTTCTCGACAGTTTACCAGCCACTTGGAAATTCTGTTATATTTTCGTTTTGCCTGTTAAAGTATGAAATGCATGAGATTATCCTGTGGGACATTCACATTTACACCATGAAATGATATTTGTTCATCTAACTTCAATTAAGTACTTTAAGCACGAATTCAAATACCTTCTTCGCATCAAATTAGCTGTAACTCTTAACGTATTGTCTTAAGAGCAAATAGCAATAAATTAGTGGGTGGTGCAATCCCATGATTGTACGATCAAAGGTAAAACTGCAGACCGACTAGTAATTTGACTTGTACCCGTTTTCGTCAGTCTTCTTATGAGGGAATAAGTAGAGCCCGACTAACTTTACCTATAGTGTGTAGTATGTTAAAGGTAGCGTGATTAAATAGTTTTGGTGTCAGCCTATTAAAGATAGATGACAGAATTTTACCATATCTTTGAGCGATCGAATCTACTGAAGCCTCCCCCTGAAGGTCGAGGCGGAGCTTTTGATTTCAGTCATGAGGGCAAGCAATCATTAGTGCGTAGTCAATAACTCATGTCCATTCAATTGAGTGCTGTTTGGAAGGATCTCGAGACCCAGGCTTTGCCTCTCTGGGCCTATTTTAACCCCGATCAGTCCCAATGTTGCTGAGTGGGCTCCTGTGCGAGGGTTTGCATAACCGATCTCAGTGAGGTTACTAACACGTCAGTGTATGCTGGTGCATACTTCATCCAAATTTAGATTTACTCTGCGTATTGATAACCACTTGAAGCTAACTTGTTTTGCGTCCAACCACATTCGCTTACTTGTTCATTCACCTATTTACTTGCCTGTCAACTTTACACAGGATTAGTTGAAGATTGGCACATCGAAGGACATTTTGGATACAAAGAGAAGGGACTGAAAGGCGCGCTCCACTTAACACCAAATCTCAACTGTAGAAAAACATTGCAGGTTTAGAAGCAGAGGAAAAGCAGAATCCTCCTCACAAAAAATGTGGACCACTCGTCGATCTGCAATTTCAAGTTAGTGGCATTCGCATTTGACGTCATATCAGCTATGATTGAAGAAGTCGGAGAGAGGACTGCCACCTCATTGTGCCGCCATAGGTGACACATTGATTGGCGTTGTTGTCTCAGCTACAAAGCACTAATTCCCTTAGGCATTACCCCACTGATATGGAAATCACTAATTTGTGTCGATTGGGAACACTTGCTGTGTCTTATGTAGTTTTGCAAAACTATTTTCTTGATGGTAAGGGCGATGAGAAGGACAATAGGTACCGAAGAGAACGTTTCTAACTTGTTGATTAGGTCTTACGTGCGTCAATATGCTGTCAGTTAGGAGTCGATGTATTGGCGCTTCTACGGCACTGCATTTGTGCTGTCCACACATCACTATGGGGCTGTCACCACTGTTCACGCCACTGCTCACATACAAACCTGTCCACATCGGAGCCTGTGCTGTGCGTCATTTCCTCGAGTGTGGGGTAGCCAACGAATGAGTGCCTTCCGATAAGCACGCGTCATGTGATTGTCACAGCTCACAGCCCAATCACAATCGTCATGGCTAAGCGGACGCAGACATCAAAGAAATCGTGTCTGGGTGGCTTGTGGTTTTTGAGAGCAATCTTCAGAGACGCCTTTGTAACACCCAAATCGGGTGGAGACACTCAAGAGCTAAAGAAATGTCAGACGAGGCGCTTCTCAATTGCCAAAACATGGCCAGCCACGTGGACTGCATGCGCCGGCAGTCACCGCATTCAACTCGAAATGCGTTTGGGTAGAGCATATGAAATGATCCTTACAGCATTTTTACAACAGATTGCTATATTTTGTCAGATTGTGCTTTTACTCAATATCATGTCAGTGGCACCATTCCTCTTGCCTAAGTAAAAAAAGAGGAACCGGTTGACCTGGTGATGGCAAATAAAACGAATACCATAGTTTGCTACTGTCATAATTCCAAAAAGATCCCTGAAACCGTTTGTAGCTAAGATGCTAAAGCTTGGCATGAGCGTAACATCTTGCAGCGATAACTTCATATTAGTAACACTCGGTATCCTGAATTCCACCTCATATTGACGGCAGATCATATCAGTCTTTTCTGCATTCTTTTTATCCCTTTTTTTCGATTTCCTTTCTCTTTCTCAGCATGACCTCTCACCTTTCTGGTGGGTCTGGTTAGGGCACGTCTATGTGCAACGGCTCCTGCAACCCATTGAGAGGACATGAAACCGGAGGGGGAAGTGGGAAGGGGCAGCTTCATTACATTCTATCCGGGTCTCACACACTAGTTGAGGGTAGCAGTGTTGTAGAGTTTTAACGGCTTAAATGCTGAAGCCTTTCTTGAGGAGAAAAAGATTATGCAAAGACCTTCGCATCAACGCATATTGCACGTTCTTCGGCCTCTGCCTTAATCCACTGAAGTTACGTGTAACTTACCCTCGAGAAGGCATTTTTACAATAATAGATGGATTAGTCAGTCAACAATAATAGAATTGCACGTATTTTGTTTGATTGGATGTTCATGTTGGTTGCGAGGCACCTAGAGATAAGGCAAGTGATGGAGGGCGATTTACGAGCATCGAACGTGATAAAGACGAGAGTGGCTCCATGACGCTCACTACGTTCGAGTAAGAAATCCTTGGCTTTAGTTGATGCTTTACCAAAGTCTAGTTTCATTCGGTCTTTATGTGCCCATTAGATAAACGCCTCCTCTATCGATTTAAAGCGTTAATTGATGATTTGCTTTCTTTCTGTTTCCTTCATCGCCCTCCAGGTGCTTCCCTTTTTGTTGGTTGTCACCAGAGGCAATAATGAGCAGCTACCAGCTAAATGCTAAAGCTGATGTCTGGTCCTTTGGGGTCCTCATGCATGGCGTTCTCAAGTACGGAGACACGTCTTAAGAGAGATGGTTTATGTATCAAATCCCGGGGTGCTTGATAGTAACAGAGATTCCTGTTTGCTTTTCTGTCATGAATAAAGGAACTTTATTTTGCTGCTAGCTGGTGTGCGTGTGTGTGAAAGTAAAGAAGGAGGGCTTAGGAGCGGTAAAAGAGGAAAAGGATAGATGTTTGCAGTGAATAAATGAATAAATGGAAGATAGAAAGAGCAGAAAGTGAGGGAAGAAATAGTGGAGCGATAAGAAGCTTTGAGAAATCGGCAAGCTCCTATTAGAAGAAACGCAAAAGCAAACGTGGAACAAAACACACAAGCCGGTTATTCGTTCGTAACTTTAACCGTCCTTTGTGTTGTAGTTAATCGAAATATAAAGTTTAGAAAAGTCATAATTAAAAGCTAAATGTTAAAAATTTACAGCGAATCGAAACGAGAAATGGACTTTTATAAGTTTAAACGTCAGTCATGTTATGCAACGGATCTAGAGCGTTCCTCCTCTTCTCTCTTACCGCCCATGCTATTAAAACGTCTAAGCACGCTTTGACATCTTTATAATAAAAAAGAGAGAAAGTACGGGAAGATCTTGCAGGCGAGTTCAAAACAGGGGTAAATCGCGCCCTTAGGAGCCAACACGCTGCTCCGCATCCAGGTTCAAATTATCGTCCTGTCCTGACCTACAAAGCACGCTCCATATAACTTAAAACCTGAAAATAAATAGCAAGAAAACTTTTGCCTTTGTGAAAAAAAACGTGATTTTGTCTTTTCATTATTTACAAATAGTTTCATTTGTTTTAAGATCCTTGCGATTCGCTGCTGAGTTTCTCATCGCTGCATGCTTTGTAATTTGTTTTGTTTATATGTTTGCTCTTCAAATATAACACCGAAGACAAATCTTAGCACCAGCAGCAGCCTTAAACCTAAGGATAAAACACAAAAATTAAAAGGTTGTTTGTTTTATCAAGCAAACACTGAGGTGATTGGTTAGTTTTGTATATTGAGCGCGTAAGTGGTGTGCATTTTAGGGGACCTTGTTTCCTATCAGTCGGGTGGGTATTCAACGTCCTTTGCTAGTCACGAGCTTAGTATTTGTGGTTTTAGGTCATTTTAATACCGATTTGCTTCCTTTTCACTTTTAATTGCTAGGGCAAACGCAAAAGCTTCATAATGTTACCATTAGAGCGTTTCGTTTTCCAACTACAACCGCATTTTTGCACTCTACAATACTTCAGGCAATAACTTATGATTGTTTTGATAATTATAGAAGTGGTTAGCTCCTTTACTGAAGGTTGACTTCTAATAATGATGCGTAACGTAGTTACGGAGAGTTATAACCAACCCAGCTGCTTGACTCTTATTCAAGATTTTCTTGCGATTAAGAACCTATTGTGTGCATAGATATATACACATGTTTATCTGCCTCCTTTAACTGCTTAACTATAAAAAGCGTTAAAGAAGTAACTGCAGTTGCTGTCAAGACTCGTTGTTTTCCATTTGTACTACCTGCTCGAGTTGGTGTTTTGACTGCGCAATATTTCTAGCGAATAATCGAGATTGTTTTGGTTGTTTCTGAATGGTTCGCTGCTTTAATAGGTATGAGTTTTGGGTAATGAGGCCTTATTTGATGAATAGACCTTTAACTTTGTTAAGAGATTTCTACTCATTCATTATTTGCTCACTGATAAATACCCATTTATTTATGGGTATCTGCTTATCAGTTCCCTTCCTACGCACTTCTATGCTGCTGTAGAGTACTTCGATCTGTTGATTACGATTGTTCTGGTCGTTCTTCGAATGAGCATGGATTAGTTTCCACCGTGTTAGCTAAAATTCCAGTTCTCGATGATGTAGTGTAGGAGGTCCGACCTCACTGATCTCCTGAACGCGGGTTCAGCTTCGACATGAGTTTATGTTTGGTTGTTTACTTGTTTATTTGTTTGTCTTACTCAGAAAAGTGGGGCGGCATCTCGGCGACGCAGAAGTGTCTGCCTGGAGGGCTGTGGTAGTAATAATAGTAGTAGTTGTAAACTTTCATTGATTACAATTACCAACAATTGCTACTGCTGGCTGCTTTGGGTGCTGATTGTCTGGTCAGAAAGAGGTGTGTAACTGAGACTTATTAGTTTGATAGGAGTTTGACTTTCTTTGCAGATGGCTGTCAGCGTTGAAGTGGCAGTCGGCGCAGTAGGAAATAGAGGAGGAGGAGGAGGTTGGGAGGGAGAGTGAGGAGGAGTAGGTGCTGCGTCGTTGTTGCTTCCTGCTATTGCTACTACCGCTGCTGCGAGATGTTGCGGTGTTTGTGACCTGATGGGCATGAGGAGTAGTAGGGGGGAAATCGATCCTGTCTTCTTCGTTTGCCCCACTGCTGCTGCTCGACCCTCTGTGACACTAAAGCGTCGACCTCGTGGTTGTTGTTGCTGAAGCCCTACTTCACTAAGTAGGGAGTTACTTTCTTGCCATGGGAGGCGTCGACGCGAGATCTCGTCCGTCGGAAAATTTGACTGCTTCAAAAGTGCTAGCAAACGCAAATGCGGAGGTTCCTCCAACTTATAACTTGGGTGCATTTGAAACCTGTCGTGTTCTGTTTTATTGAAGCAGAACAAGTGTAAGAAAGGCAGAGGTGACTTCATCGAAGGGCTGCGACGGATTGGTGGCGTTTTCCATGATCGGCGGCCTAATTCTGTCTGTGTATCGTTGATCGTTGACTGACTGACCAATAAATCAATACTTTTATCAATAAAGCAGTCAATGAGCTGCCTATTGTGATGTAGTTGCCCGTTGTGGGAATTACAAAGTGTACTCAAGCTGTTCGCGACACACTGCCTAAGCCATTACAATCATGACTTCGATCCCAACTCTTTCCGGCCCCCTACTCGCCTTTTGCAATTTGTTAACCCCTTCGACTCAGGAGAGGGTCCGTGAAGAGACGTCAACATTGCCTCCTGCAGCCAGCTCCACTCTGTCCTCTAATCCGATTCCAAAATCTAAATGCCCACAGAGCATCCACCACCCATCCTTTAACTTCCATTGCATCCTGGGCCTCAACACCCATTCGTCACACTCTATCGACAGCACATTGATCATTCAACGATGTGATTAAACACATCCGTAAGTACCTCCTTATATGAACAGTACTCTACAGCCTTCATTCAACTTCCACTACTGGCATTTTATCGTCTGCCTTTCCAGTCTCACCTGTGGCATTCGGTCGGTCGGTGGTCTAACTAACCAATACTGGTCAGCGCAATCTGCAGCACTGGCGCCTTTGAAGCCGTGAGGAACCACGTTCCTGTGTTCTCGATGACGTGGACGATGGCACGACGACAGCTGCATTCTGAATCAGGCCTTTAACTTATCAAGCATACCGGGTGAGAAGAGGAAAGCCGAAGATGAATGCATTTGTTGAGTCGACGTACTCCTCTCTGAGAACGTTAGTATTAGTGAACCTTCTAATTCTCTTTCTTCTGCTCCTCCTCCATGTGTGCTATGATGTGATGGCTATTGAGCCAAAGCAGAGAAGCACATGGGAAGGCAACGTCTGCTACTAGGAAATAACCTGTACTGAGGACCGTTGTGCAAAGACGACACCAGCAGACGCCACTGCTAGACACTACATGACACGTGCCGCAGATCAATCTACGCACATGTCAAATGCGAAGACGTCAATCACACACTCAACTGTCAGAAATGCATACGTACGCGTTGCGAAACCTTCCACTACTCATCTTGCTTCTCCGTCTTTTCCTTGTTTCCACTACTCGGTTCATTGCCAGCGTCTTCACCTCCTTTTGGTTCGTTCTCCCCGCCTTCAGTTTCCTTCTCATCCTCCTCTACTTTCGCTTCCGACGTCATCCCGCTCTCCTTCCTCTCGTCATTTCCAAAAGTTGCAAAGACGTCAAGGGACCGAAGCAGGTAGAAATCGCAGAAATTAGGGGTAAGTCGTACTATCATCATTTTCTCCGCCTCCTCCTCCTCCCACGTCTCCTTCTGCTCCTCCTCTTCCTTCCTCCAATCCATCTTACCCCTTTTCTTCCCTACTAGGTTTGCATGCGTTAATTCAACATTGTGCTCGCTAGCATGCCAGGGCATTTCACATATCAAGAGAGAAAGCCAGGGTTAAATGCTTAAAGCGTGCCTTCAGGGAGAGGTGTGTAGATTATTTTTTTTCAATCAGCTGCATGGTTATAGGAGTGGGTGGATGAAGGTATTGTGGGGTAGTGGGAAGCGAGAACGAAGGAAATGAAGATGAAATGTCTACAGCACTACGCATAGACATACAGTAATAACATTTCGCCAGCCCTCTTCCCTAATATCCTTTCCCCTCTGTTCGCAGCTCCTCTCTTCTCCTCATTTACCCATTCCTCCTTCTACTTTAGTTGAACAAGCGTGTTACTTTGCCACCATCGGAGAGGTACAATCGCCACCCTTGTCTTCTCTGGTGCGGAGCAAGTACTCACGTAGACACAGAATTAGGGAGATCCATCACGAAGTTACCTTTGTCAGCTCCATAGCAGCCTTTAGGGGTAAGTCGCCATTTTCTTTCATGCAGGTATGCCTTGTACCGCTTTGCTCATCTCGTTTCTTATGTCTGTCTCGCACGCGATTGCGGATTGCCTAATCGAGAGCAGGAGTAGGGACAGAAGCAGGAGCAGGTGTAGTGAAACAGAAGCAGTGTAGCACGTTAGGCAAAACTAGGCTTAACTAGGTCGGACTGTACTGAACTAATTCAAATACGAGTAGAATAGTGCAGCCACGTATGCCTGATTATGACAGTCTGGTGTGGAAGAGAGTGAGAAAGGTTGGGAAGGAAGAGGATAGATAGGTAGGTGGCCGTCTTCATGACCTACCGTTCAAATCAACCTTAACGCCTCCTCATTTGTCACGTCGAATCAGGCTAACGCAGCTGCAGGCTGCATGCAATGAGGTCTTTCTCTTCTGCCTGGCAGATATTAGGGACAAAAGTGCATACGCAGCAGCAAGGTCCGGTGACGTCTCCGAGATGGTGGAGCGGAAACCCTTTTGCCTCCTCCTCCTCTCGCATGTCCCTCTTCAATCCATTTTCGGTGAGTCACTTCTTCTTCTTGTCTGCGTTCCACTTCACTGCGTGTGCTCCTTAGCACTGCGTCTTGCATTATGTCTTAGTGCTTACGCTTCATTTATTCAAATCAGAGAAAATGGAGGAAGGAGTGCTGCCTACATATCATCTTCTTACAGTACTTCATGTTTCCATTTCAGTGACACCAGGGCGTCTCACTCGTCTGGCTACCCCACGAATCTGTCAAGTTCTCCTCTCCCGGACCCACAGTCTCTTCTCCTCTTCCTCCTCCTCCAGCCCTATTATTTACCAACGCCCTTTAAGCAAGTCCCGTTCCTCTCTCCATTTCCTTTATTCCTCATCAAGCTATGTTAAATGGTGATGGTGATGAGAGAAGTTTTGCTCCCAACTAGACGAGTCCTAGACTACACCAGAGTAGACTACACTAGGTTTAAGCAATGTCTGAATTTTGCTTTAACTTAGCTAGCATTGCCGTATCCCCTTCATTCCCATCTTCAATCTTTTTTTTTACTTTTCTGTAGTTTGTTTTATTCCATGCCGCCTCAGTTCTGCCACCTCTTCCTCCTCCTCATCCCACTCCTTCTCCTCCACCAGTTATGCCCTTGAGAGCGAAGGTTAGTGCTTTTCACCTACTTCTCGCTTCGTATTGCATAGTTCGGCTCATACCCCACCTTTCATGTCATTCCCCACATCCGTCTCCCACCTTGTAGAGAGTTCCTCTACCTGGTAGTCCATAATAATGGGTAAGAAGGTGCTCTTCTCTCCCTGCTCATCTATCTCAACTCTGTTCGTTAGGTCTGTCCCACTGTGTGTGCATACCGTTGTCCACTTCCTTTGTCCTTCTAGATCGTTGTCGTGATCAGTGTGGCACGGAAACAGGTGAGAACATGTGTTGCTTGTATGTGTGCGCGTGTGTTTGTGTGTGTAGGCCTGTTGTCACAGTTGGTCAATCTTCCTCTCCGTACGCGACTTTGCAGACGACCAGGTAGATAGTTGTATCCTGGGCCCAGTAAGCTCTCCTTTGACCATTCATTTGTTGTCTGGTTTGTTGGCAGGTTGGTTGGTTTTAACTTCTCACTTCTTAACCCACCTATTTCGCGTTACCTGCCTCCTGCTTCTTCCGCCTCTGCCTCCTGTCCTCCCTCATCATCATTCAATCTTTTCTCTTCTCTTTTTTCAGATTGAAGAAGACATATCGTGGTGGAATGAAAGCAGCGACGATAAAAATATGAGCAACATTGTGCATGGAGGTGGTCCAAACGGTCACAGATGGTTGCGGCGATTAGCCGACCATGTGCTGAGGATATCTAGCCGCCTGCACCTACACAGAGGAAAAAGACTTACCAAAAGAAGTGGTGCTATGAGGCGGTCCCCGAACCCGGTGATCTGCGGTTGTGGGAGTCGCAATTGCGCAGTACTTAACATTAGACACTAAGGACTTCTGCCCCACCCACCCCCAATTTCTCCATGTACTTACACCAAGCCTTCCCCTCTCCTATCCTCTCTCTTCCCTAATAGAAGTGTTTTCATCCAACTGCGTCTTCTTGGGCACTGCATTATGCACGTTCCATCAGTAAATACCATCCACTTTAATGGGCACACTTAACTTCTCGTGTCACAGTCCTTCACTGTGGTTAGAGTAGTAGACTTGCAGAGCGAGCATGCCCTGGCTTTCTGCAAGAAGACGGTGGGCGCTGAACCATTGTTTCTCAGTGGCTGTGTGGTTGTGAGCGGCAAATGCCGTCGTGATTGATTGGACGACTTTTCGCTCAATATGATTTGAACACTTGGATGGGTGAGCTTGTCCGATATGTTCAGTAGTCCAAATAGTGGGAGAAGCAGATTGTCCCCGAGAGAAGGCAGGGCAAGTGGGGTGTCGATCGGGCAGGTATTTCCACTTAAGCCTCTCCTCTACCCCAAGAGTAGACGCATACCTAGGCTGATAGTGCTCCATCTTCTGTGTGTGTCAATATGGAATGCGCTGACAGACTCGCGGCTTTCATTGACTTCAGAGATGGCTTGGATGCGCTTTGATGTCCTCAGTGAAATCACGAATGAGCGAACATTCGATTCAATCTCTACATAACTATGTGAATGAAGGAGCGACTCGTCCTTGGACATTGTCTACTGACTTAATGTTAGTATCACAGAAGATGCTCTAAGTTCCTATCGCCTCTTCACTTCGGGTATGAGATTTGCTTAGCACAATCATTGCTTGATTATTTAATTATTCTGCTGTGTCTTTTATACGAAAGGAGTAAAAATTGAGGTGGAGGAGTCCAGCTACCACAACTAATTATCCTAAATGGAGTCTGCAACAAGCCGTTCATGCGATGAGCTTTTTGGAATGAATAGAAAACTTAGAAGAGGAACTACTATTCTTTCGTTTAAGGACTTGCACTGGCTGAATTCTACAGAGTCCACTCGACTGTAGATCGCGTAACACTTCGAAGCTCCACCCCATGCACATTGACCAAGATTGTGTGGCAGTGTCAAGCAAATTTAAGTCACTTGGCAGTTATTCGAATAATTTATTTTGTAACGCTTTGCTATTTGCCTAAATTCCATCTCCTGGTGCGAGAACTTGGTTGGCTGTTGTGTCATCAGTAGGCAAACTAGCCTCTAGGCCATGCTAGCATCCCGAATTTTTTTTCTGTTTATCAAACAAATGTATTTCCCTCATGTGTTATATCTTCCTTCGTCTCGAAAAAAGCCTCGGGAAGCTATGACTTTGTTAACTAATTGTATGATCCAAAACTTGCTAAAACGATGCAAAGGTTACAATAAACATTCAAAGTTCTAGCTTGAAAGCCCATCTCATTTTTAAGTGGTGAAATTGTAAGCAGGAATTCTGTTGGCGGAGGCGTAAATAAGACATGATTTTATTTATCCCATTATTCATCGTGGAAATATCCAAGTCGTGTGCATCCATTTCCACTGAGAGCATATCCAGACTAGACCGCAAACGTATTTGAGTAGAGGATAATATATTGCAGATCACGATAAGTGCATTTGAAAACAACAGAGCTATTCGTGCGAAAATTTAAAGCGAGACATTCGCAGTGCTTTATTTCTGATTAGGCGAATTGTTTGACATTAAACTTTTCCACATAGGCAATGCAAATCAGCGCTCGCAAACACGTTAGCTTCTAAGCAGCAGACCACTTTAACATAATAAAAGCAATGCCTTTTTGTTGCTGTAAGGCTAAACGATTTTCAATACTAGGAGCTGTTGTTACTTAAAATGTGCAACCACTCCATTGCGTCACAAATGTGTGACACGGTTCAAACATTAGGCAAGGAAGACCAGTTGTGCCGGCTCCAACCTCGGACGCATCAAATGAGATCAACATATGCAAACAAGGACGTGGCGAGTTTATTGGAATAGCGGAAGTAGTCTGAACCCAACTTGCGGTTTGGCAGCCGTGGACTGGTCACTGAAAGGCACACCTCGGCATTCAAAAGGGAGATCACCTAACTCGCTGCTGGCTGTGCTTTGACGTCAGTGGCACAACTAGAAGTCAAGTTCAGTGAGCACTTAGCTATTTTGTGCCTTAGAGAAATCGGTTATTATCTTTGAAGTGACTCTACAGAGAGGGTAGGTGAAGCGAACAGGGCTTGATGGGTGGTCGCACTGACGTCTATTTTTCGCACCAACACACCTTTGATTGATTAAAATCAGGTTAATTTAGAACAAGGAATGAGAAAATTCTACACACTTGAATGGCGTTGAACAGCTGTTGGCAAAGCGGTGTGTTGCTGAAATCGTGGTAGAAGTAGGAGAGTTGCCTGAGGAGGCGACTGTAACCACATCAAAGTTACCATCTCCATTCACCTCAGATGATACCTGCGTGGTAGTTCAAGCCTTACAAAGTCGATTATTAGAATTCGACATTACTGATTGATTTGATTCAGCATATGCTTGAATGGTTGAGTTCTCACTGTGCCTAAGCAGATACCCATAACACTACACAGAGGAGTAGGCGAAACGAGTCTCAGTGGGTGCCTTGGTGGTTGACAGCTGACAAGGGAAGAAAGTCAACTTGGTGACGTACATTGGCAAAGATCTCTGACCTCTCAAAAAGCCGTCATCCCTGATTAAAATCTATTTGAATTTTAGGTTATGGAGGCATTCTAATCGTGTTTGAAACCTTGCAAGCTCCCTAGAATTTTCTAACCATTTGGGTACTTGCGCTTCTGTTCGCGGTGGGGCAGATCCATATTTGCAAGCGCATTAGCCTCCAAGTACCAAGTATTTTTTAATGAATGAGGAATTACTTTTTTTTGCTAAAATTTTATTCGCTTTTTAAGGTTAGCGGTTGTTTTCGCTTACAATGGACAATTACTCCGTTGCATCACATTTGTGCGACATTGGCCATTTATCAAGCAAGAACAATCAGTCACGCAGACGCATGACAACAGCTTAAGCTAAGCGAACGAAGACTTAGTTTGCGGTATAGTGACTGTGGTGTGGTCGCAGGGAAGCACACTTTCTTATGCAAATGCGAGGACACATGTTTCTCTGCAGCTCGCGGTTACGCCCTATTGGAACGGCTGCGAGATGAGATCAGTGTACACAGCTCCCTGTGCCCCAAAGGATTTCGTCCCTGCAAAGAGGGTGTGTGGAATACATGTGGCTTGGCGGAAGGTCGTACTGCCATCCATTTCCCATCTTAACACATCTTTGATCGGTTAACAACAAGGCTAATGCAAAACACGCATGAAGGATCATCTGAGTACGCCTTCTGCGACTTACTGGTTCTACAAATGGAAGAAGGAGTGATTAAATGACCATATATATGGAGTGGCATGCCTTAAAACTAAAGGACTCAGTCTACACGATAAGGCTCATTTGGATTCATAAGGGCCTAAAATATTCAAGGGCCGCAAGAGGGCCCCACCCAAAGTAAGAAGAGCGAGATATTCCGAGTGTCCTCCAAACGCCGCTATCGCAGCCGTCCATCCAGCCATCCATCAATCTGCCAATTAAATTATTTCAGCCGACCCTATATTCTCCTTGTTAGTTCAGTTTGATAAAACTGTCAAGTCAAAAACGAGGATGTGCGTGGAGGAAGCAGACCACCTCAGCAGAATTCCACTGAGTGATGGTGCTGTTCATGAAGAATGAGACTAGGTTTTCCACTTTTTGCTTTAGATCTTAGCAAATTCGTTTCAACAGCAATCCAAAATTGTCATATACTCTGTTAGAACCACATGTTTTAACCTTATTTTCCCACTTGAACTCGCACGTTGCACATGTGTGACATGCGAAAACAATTATTTTTTGATAGCTGACAATGATACCACCACGCTCATGAGCTTCATGCAAAGTTTTGCTGAGTAAGCATAGTGGATGCCTGCTAAAAATTGTTAGCGACTCTAAATGGTTGTGACAATCAATGGTGTAGTGCTTTAGTTTTGAAAGTGTAAAAGAAGGAAGGATATGGATTTTGGAACGTGATGTATGCACTGGCGAACAGCCACATTTAACATCTGTAGGAATGACCAACTACCAAACAGGGACTTGGTCGCGATTTTCCAAGTGCACATCAACTTGCAATTCAACTGCATTTTTACTCAGCAATCCAATAGCAGTTAACACGACATTGGGTTGCTGATACCAATACAAGTAGAAGTGAGCCTGTAGGGCTGCACGCGCCCTCCATTCAAGGTTTTTAGGTAAGTCGCACAGGAAATGCTATAGTTTCTTCTTTTGTGAACTGCCGGTCCTGTTATCGAGCGGGTTATCTTTTCATGCAAACCCCCTTCCAACTTTAGCCAATTAATGAAACACAAGGATTGCATCACTTAAGAAGCCGGTCCTTCATCCCATTGCCAGTGTCTGTGCCCCTCATTCGCATCACCTAGCTTAGCTTTTGTTTTTTTAAGGTCGTTGTTAGTTCTAGGCTATGAATTGCAGCAGTTACGAGACTTTGATGGTGATGCGCCGTGTGTCTGCAACGTTCCATCCTGTGCTGTGATCAACGCAAATGCCCCGCATCCGTTGGGAGCTGATTAAAATGCTTTGGAATCGCAGCTATTTGTAGCCAGCATCATGTTGGTGCGTAAACCGATGGTGGAACTGCAACTGGGCTTGCAGTCGTATCGTAATTCCTTTCCATGCCATCCTTACCCACAAACCTCGAAGGGTCCAAACGCTTCCTATTGACAAGAAACAAATAGCATGGGCCAATAAATTCACATAACAAGTGTTTTGTGGATTAATGTCAGAATGTGGACTGAAAACCAGCACTAATATAAAGCGAATGCGGTGCACGAGTCCCGACGAGATGAACATTTTTACACATGGGTAAAACATGCTGCAATCGGTTCGACAGCATCGATGTCACTCCAGCAGTGGGATGCCGAACCTGTGGCTAGTACACGCGCCTTTTATTTGCGCCATCTGTTTACGCGATCTATGCTTGAGGTCGTTCCAATTTCAGACTAAAAATTGCTACACTTCTGAGACCTTGATAAAAATGCGCCATACACCCGCCACATTACACTGCCCTGTGGTCGAAGTAAGTACGTGCACATCTGATGGAAGACGAATGAAATGCCTTGAAAATGCGTCCATTTGTGGCTAATGCTATGCTAATGCGTTGATTTAGGGCGAAACCGCATTGCACGTCGTCCTCACTCACAAACCTCTAGGGCTCTTGGTGTCAGCTATTGGGAAAAAACGAGTAGTGAGAGGTGACAGACTAAAAGAATTGATGCTTTTGGACCTACACCAGAACAGGGGCTAATAGAGAGCACCGATTACAAGCTACTGCAATGCTTGCCACGGTTAAGGTATGCTGCGTCGTTCATAATTGTGCAGATTCACTAGATGGGTGAAGTAGAAAATAGTAGAATTTCACTCGAATCTCTACTTTTATTTGTAAAGAGTTGGGTCATTCAAGATTACTTGTTTGGATAAAGTCGTGTTGCGGTCGTTTTATTAAGTCCACCACACAGCTTATCCTTTAAGAAGTGAAGTCATAAGGACGTGAATTTCTATTAACTGCAAAAATGCATTGCAGGAGAAACACAGTGGACGCTGTAAAGTTCATGACCGGTCCCTTTGAGGCATAGAGGTGGTAAATACCCACCGGCCTCGTCTTTAGGTCGTGCCATCAAGCCGAAACCCTAATCTGCAGAGGGACAAGTGATTACGCTTTCGTATACAAAGGTGTGCCTCACAGCAACCATTCCACAGCGGCTACAGCGCTGGCTGGGTTCTGGAAAATGTTGCCAATGCTATAAATTATACCGCGACTTTGGTTATTCATGTTTGTTTTATTCTGTGTTCCTGTGGCACAACCCAGCTTTACCAATCTTTATTGTCTAAGAAATGACCCATGTCACACATATGTGACAGTTTTGTGGTTGCTCATTCAAGGTGACAATAACTGCTAATTTTAAAGATCGATGCAAACTACAGCAAGAAAGAAACGTTGCTGCTTTTAGAATAAAATTGCTCGATGTTTAGAGGCTGATGCGTATGCGAATATGGATCTGCCTCCACCGTGAAAAGAAACGAGCATCTAAATGGTTCGGCAATGCTAGGACGCTTACAAAGCTTCTAAGGGCAATTCAAATGCCTCTATAACCTAGTACTTAAAGAGGTCTTTAATTCTTGTTGTCTTTTTAGAAAAATTTAGGGATCGAAGATTCAAACAAATTGAATCCCTTAACAAGAATAAGTGAAAGCATCATAACGAGAATCATAAAATAAAAGTAGGCATAATTTAGATAACGACACCAGTTTGCATGTTCCACTTATTTCAAAATTTTGATTGTGACAACACTGGCTTTCAGGGCTTGTTAAAGCGTAATTTTGCCTCCGATTTAGTGTGGTATAGTGAGGGTCAATGACCATAAAAAGAGCATCTTTACTTGCCTAACTCAAGTTGGCTCTGATAACGAATCGTTTTAGCGTCCTTGCGCTTTTATAGTCTAGTCGATGTGTAAATGTGCCGGAAAACTGTCGACTGGACGTCATTTCAGTAAAAGGTGGAAACCATTTGACATCAAAAATGAGTTGGTAGTTAGAAACTTTTGCATCCATTCCTATTATTTTTGCGAGGCTGTCGTTGCAATGAAGGAGTACACTTGCTTATTCTCTTTCAGGAAAAGTTGTTTGTCAATGTGTGCGCGTTTTCGTGATTCGATTGAACCTAAGTACACCAAGCAACGTAACATCGACATCACTCTGCAGGGAGACAAAACCATACCATGACGAGCTTAAGTTCAGCGGGAGGTAATGTGTTTGTGCGCGCCATCTGCATGATGGCCACTTAGTGGATGTTGCCTACCCCTCTAACAGAATGGGACCCCGCGATTGTCGTTGAAGTGTAGAACTGGGAAGACGCGGAGCCTTTCGCTACGATCGTGTCCTCCATCAGTGCCATTCATCATTATAATTGGGGCAACCTAGTAGCAGAAGGCGGAGGTGCGAGTGCAGTCACTGATTCCGAGGCTGAAAGGGGCTTTTGCTCCCAAATGCGACACCTGAATTGGTTTTTCTGGATAGAGTGGTAGCTGTACTAGGCATGTCAGCGTTCGATATTTCTCAGACTTCGGTTCTCTTCCTAATTAATCTTGAACGTTTACATTACGGTTTCCACTTTCCTGATCGGAACTACATTTTGTTGTTACGTACGGCGTGTATTTCTTGTCAACGGATCAATGTTGGCAAAACTATTGTTTAGATTTTAAGCAATAACGTTGATGGAGGACAGTTAAGGTTGTGGTCTTGTTAGGAAATTGAGGCTGTAAATAGCTTAGGCGATGCAACCACGACTACTGGGTGAGGTGACTTGACAAAAAAGTACACAAAGACCGTCGAGACATCATCATGTGACTAGGGGGGGATGGTGAGCCCGCCAAGAGAGGAGGGGACGAGGGCATGCAAGTCAACAGTGCAGGAAGGGGGAAAAAGGGGCAGGGAACGGCCGAAGTGCACTGATCACTTGGGCCTACACTTACACAGGGACAGCTTTTAATCTTACACGAGACTCTCGCACCCACCCACCCGCCATGACAGCACTCAAAGTCAATCGATGGGGGCATCAGGGGTGGAGGTGAAAGCGGACGACAAGCCAGTTTCGCATGCTCAAGCCGAGTGGCTGAAAAGATAAGAGGAAGAGGAGGAGGATGGGAAAATAAACTAGATTATTTCTCACAATCAAAGGCAGGCTCTATGACTGCTAAAGCGCTTTTAGCAGTAGTAGCGGCAGCACGAAGGCAATTTAGGGAAAGTAAGGCGGAAAAAAGGAAGGGAGGAAAAAGAGGTGTCCATTTTAGGAAATCTAAAGTTCAAGCGTTTCTGACTTGCGTGAACGAGGCACTTTCAAGAAGTCCGTGAAGACAATAGACTGATGGATGGCGTATACATTCTGAAGACACACCTTATGCACCAGCTAAGTAGAATAGGGTGAAAGGACAGAAGAAGAATGGGTGTTACTGATTTGGTAGATGCATCAAGAGACTCACAGGTAGGCAGGTCGGTCGCTGTATAGGCGAATAGCCGGATAAGCAGGTAGATACATGGTACATAGGAGGAAGAGAGAGAAAAATGGCTTTTGCCAACAACATGACAAATGGTAGGCAAATGTGAGCCAAATGCTTTCTTTTAAACGCGACAGCAATTGCCACTGTCATTTTCAATAGTGAATAACTGGGTTGCTCCTGTCACCGGAGAGGGTTGGCGAAGGCACCCAAACAGCCCGTAGTGACAATCAAAGGAGTGCAGTAGCACAAACAACCTCGTTCAAGGAACACACAAGCTAGAGAACCACCTCGCATCCATTACTAGAAACACCTCGAACACACGCGCTAAAGCACAAGAAACCCCTTCCCAAACTGCCTAGGACAGCAACGAGGCACGCAGTGGGTAAGCGTAGATCAACCACTGCCTTCCTAACGAAAAAAACAAAGCAACTAACAATATCACAGCCCGTCCCGCAAATAATTAGGCTAAAGACACCCACTGAAACATCACCCGCGAGTGACGGTCAGTCAGTGGAGCACGGTACCATACGCAAACAACCAGACGACGGAAAAGGACATTGTGAAGAGAAGATGTTTTAAACACAGTACACCTACAACCTTGCTATTAACCTTATAATCATCTCCATCCAATTGCTATCAGCTTGTGCGAATACAAATTACCAGACCTCAAAGACAATAGAAAACATAACCATCCCATCGAAGCAGGCAAGTTAAAAACTGCGAGATGCAGTAAACGCAGGAGCAGACGCATGCTTACGTTCATCTGCAGGTATGCCAATTCATTCGTCATGTCACTCAAGGGGGATTGCATCGAAATTCCACGATCACTGAACAAAGCAGAATAGGGCAGGGATTGACCGCCAAAGCACATTGTAACTTCTTCATAGTGCCATTGGTAGGGCGATGTGTACAGCACAGCCACGTAATACACTGAAACGTAGCCAATATCTATCTAAGATAGCAATTCAAACAAGTAAAAAGAGCGAAAAACTGATGGGTTTATCGCAATAAAAATAGCCAAAAGTGACATGAAAAAAGGTGCGCTTAGCAGCGACCTGAAATGAGGGTTTTCGTCCAAAATTTACTACGAATGAAGAAAAAGTTTTTGCGGTCGAAAAGAAGCTGCTTCTGCAGTAGGTGCTCAATCCTTACGAGTTAAGTCATGCAAATCATAACCACGTTAACCGCAATAAATAGAAACCATAATATTGACAGACAACGATCTTTAAATCCACATAAAATAGGAAGGAGGAGCATGGAAATTAAGCAATTGCGCCAGCTTTTAAAAGTAATGGGAAAGCAAAGGTGGATTTAGCAAAGGAAACCCCAAGATGCGAATGTCTTATATGAAGTGCCTCGCTTTCTACGTTCCTGTGTTAATTAGATTCAATTCAAATGCATACACTAATGAACTTTAGGCATTCAAGGAAGGACTGAAGGCGAAAAGCAACTGAACGACTGGAAAGGCACTAGCACAACATTCGGCATTAACAATAAAACAGAAAATTCTCTGAATATAAAGGCAAGCGGCAACAAAGTTGAGCACATAAGAACAAAGTGGTGGGCAAAACATACACTTTAATGAGTTGATGCGGCTAAAAGTGTCAGTCCAAAACAACGCAAAAATGCAAAAAAAAACACAAAGTAAGGCAACGGCAGCGAGAGGGGCTCACGCCACCCAGCGACAGCAAGCAAACCGACAAGCACGAAGGCGGCCAGCGCAGCACCCACAAGGTTGTCGAACGGTCTAGCAAAACAAAGAGGGCTAACTTAAAAGCGAAATAAACTAAAAAGAGAAAGTGCTTTTGCTCGAAATGAAAAGTCAAGCTAAACGGTGCAAACAGAATGAAAAAAGGCAACATGGAGTTGTTGAAAAACTAAAAATAATTAATAAAACAGTAAAATTATTGAAAAAGGATAAAAAATACGGAGCACAAGCAAAAAATTAAGCAGCTAAAACGCTTCTCCAAAAACCTTAAGGTAATTAAAATGAATTCACTACAAAGCATTGTTACTGAATGCTGTAAAAGGTCCTCAAAATGAATTCCAATTCAATTTGACGCAAAACTTGCATAATAATGGGTTCCAGTCCCATTCAAAGACCGGGTGAAAAGCTGCTTGAATGCACAAATTACGTATTAATAGCAGCCGGGGTCAGGGTCCCAGTGCGAGTTAAGGTCAGATGACTTCATAAGGTACCCCTGGATGGGGTTAGACCTCAATCCAAGGTCAGATACCGTGCTTCTTTAGCCCCGGAGATCATTTAGCTCCATATCAGTGCCCTGGGCATCATTTTTGGATCTAGATTTTGTTACAAGCAATACCGATAGAACCGAGGATTCATGGTTATTTAACGTCATTTTAGGGGCAACTGCCACCACTGCCACCCCTTCAATTAGCGCAGAGCAGCCACTCCTTCATCCCAAGACTTTCCTTCCTATAACAAATTATATTTTGACAAAATCCAACATTACTTAGCTACGAGGTTGCTTCAGTGTTTTTTATTTAATAAGCCATGTCCTTGGCCTATTCAACTCCGATTTCACTGTTTTCCACTTCATCTTACCTACCTACCCACTTTCACACATGTGTGATGCCCACTGGCAGCCACACTTCCACCACCTAACAGGGTTCCTTTCCTTTGTCACCCCCTCTTCTCCCTTTCTACCCACATATACTTATTTATTTGTCATCTCACCTTTACCTCTGTCCACCCACCACCGTCATGACTACTGACCCTCCCCTCAACCTCTACCACTTCGATCGCAATCAGTATGCTTTACTTCTTCCTTCGCTTCTTTCTCTCTTCCCTTATACATCTTCTTCTCTTATGCTCGTTTATTTTTTTAAATTATTTATATGCAGCAGTCATAAAGGGAAAAGGAGGGGTTTTTTCCTTCCTTCCTTCCTTCCTCCCTCCCTCTGTTCCTCCTTGCGCTTCACCAATGCTGTTGTGCTACGCACCGTTTTGCACAGCCTCAAATAATTTTTTATTTTAAAAAGAAGAACCATGGGATTACAGGAAGAAAAGATAAACACTTATTTTCTTCCTTTTTTATATCTTTACCCAATGGAGTGCTCCTTCACGATTTTATCCTTTCATCATTTTGCCCACTGTCACATATATGTGACACGCATAGTTATTCCCTTTTTCCTTACCTTCTTCCACCCTCTCGCCTAGACCTATTACCTACGAACCATTCCTTTCCTTCTTTTTTTCTCTTCTCTTTGTAAGTAACATATGATAATTTGTCTACCTTTCTTCTTTCCTTCATATGTTTTGGCGCAATGTTTTCTTCTACTCCCCTTCATAGCCCTAATGTGGATACTGGTAATTCAAGTCCCATGCATACATACGTGCATCACTGCCTCTCCCTTCCCCATCCCATCATCCATCATTCTCTCATCCTCTCCTTCCTTCCCTTCCCTTCCTCTCCGCTCCGCACTTCATTGACAGACAAACGCTCGCCTTCATCGCAACGCATTCATTCTCTACCTTCTTTTATTTATTCATAGCAGGTGCCTTGTTTCCTTACTCCCCTTTTTCAATCCTCTTCTTCCCTACCCCTTTTTTTCTTCTATTCATTCATCGATTTACCGCAGAAGTCTCCTTACCTTCTCTTCCTCATTTACTGCTCCTATTTTCTCCTCCTCTATTGTCACACACGCACCAGATAGCAGCAAAATGAAGCCCTCCTCTTCAACATGGAGGAAATCAGGGCTGGCAGCCGACCAGGTTCTATTTACACCTTTCCCTTGCCTATGCAGCCATTGCTAGTTACACCTTCCTTACATCTCTTTGTTTGCCTTTTTACATTTTTCCATTCAAATGTCTTTATTTTCCAAGAAATTTTAATCTTAGTCTCTAATTTGCGACTCTTTGTTGCACACTAGACATGTCACTTACCTTCCCTTACTCACACTCTCCGAGCAGTAGTTCTAGTGGACTCCCTAGTACCTGCCTCTTTTATTTCCCTCCAACCCACCCGCCCGCATGCACCTACCACTACCACGCATTCAAAGCCTATCTGATCTGCTGACGGGTTGTAACTACGCAAACAACAAAGAAAGGCTGCTAAATCTACATCGACTCTTCCCATCAATGTCAGTTTCGAAGTCATATCTCTATGCAATTCTACCCACTGAACGCAATCGGAGGATGGAAGTTGTTCACTTCGGAGTAAGGTCTTAAAAGATTGTCACTCCCACTGCATCACTACGCACTGCCGATTATACCAGAGCATTACACAAATAACTTTCCTATCTCGTGATCGGTGGATTTTCAAGCAAAGACGTACAACGGCAGCCAAACAATGATTGCGTTTGCATTGACCCATGCTACTGGACTCAAAAGCTCTTTTAGTGTACTGACTCTAAAGCTCGGAAATGACCTCAGGAAGTGAAACACCTGACCGGAGAGCTTGAGACAAAGAATCGACTTCCACCTGTGCCCTTCTACAGGAAATCCATACACTTATTCCAAGCCACATGCACCGCAGCGCTGCCAAGGATGACTAGAGAAGATAATCATGTGAAGGCTTGCTCACTTGTCTAAATCGATTTCACAGGTGCAGGATGCCTTCGTTTCTTTGCCTCTATCCATCCATCAAATGCGTGCTAAAACAGCTCACGATAACAGTAGATCTAGCAGACCCCGTATTGACCATCCAATCATTTATCAGCTATTCATTGATTCATCCATCTTGTACTATCTGCTCGATGCCAGCTGCCAAGCTGGTTGCGGCAGCCAGGCCACCAACACGTGGAACGACCTAGCAGCGAATAACGTAACCTCAAAAGCATGCAGGATGTTAGAGCACTTGCTAGTCTTGTAGAGCAATAAGGAAGATGTGGATTTGGTAGCCAGTTGAAGGCTGCATATGGTGTCGAAAATTGTTTGATAAATAAATTAGGGACAGCAAAGTTACTGCCTGTGCCAAAAAATGCTTATCACTAGCCCATCATTAAGTTTCTTTGGCTGCACCCTCGCGTCTTATCAAAAAAGTAAAATATCAGACGAGAAACAACCAGATCAGTTATAAGAATAAGCAGCGCCCTAATTTATCCACTTGCACTTCTGAGGTCCTTAGAGGAACCGTTAGAGTTACCAATAGGTTCTCTCGCGCATGCGAATTAAGAATGGTGAGAAAGCGTCAAAGAGTTGCGCTTTAGGCCTAAAGCACATTTAAAGTCCACCTCACTTGTCTGCTTGTACTAATTATTCCACCATCACCTGATGCATGGTCACCCACTGCACGCTAGTGTGATTAATTTATGACAACATGCAATTGCCACACGCCAAGTTTGTGGATGACTTTTTTGGGTAAATTGCAAAAACCAAGTGAAGCGCAGAGACTTCTAAAACGGTAGTGGGGGTACCTGAAGAGAAATCATGAGGCACTTTCGCTCAGTCTACTTTGCATGACTGATTCCTTTAATCTGTCATCTAAAAATGTAAAAAATATTGTCACTGAGTTCTCAAATCACTTTCAACCCTATTGCACGTCAAATTGCCGTTATTTAGTGTAAGCTCTTCCTCTGTCTTTGATAACAGTGCAAGTAAATATCGCTTTTTGTTATTCCTAAACAAAAAATGACAGTGTGGGAGAAATCAGGCCCTTCGTCACCAAACAAGGAAAGAATCATATGCCCAATGCACCAACTTTAGTAAGCTTGGCTTTTTCAAACTCAGGAAATTATTCACAGCAGTAGCGGTGGATTGGTAAAGGACAAAAACCAGTAAGCAAAAGCTAACTACTTGGTCTTAAGATCAGAGGGGTTAAAATGGATGCCGAGACTTTATTTAAACAAAAGCGTGAGCATATCATCGATTCGAAGGTTGGGAGGAAATGACTTTGAATGCGCATCCGTGTGCATAAAACACCAATGGTGCAAGCAGGATGGGCAACACTGTTAAAGCGTAAGGTCCGCAGCATTGTTAATGAACACGATGCAGCCATTCAACCGAAGGGAAAGACAACGGATAGTAGAAAATCAAGCGATGATGGGAATCACAATGCAAGTTGTGGTGATTGCACTGGAGAAAATCAGTTTGCCTTGATAGTCTGAAACTCAAACGCAGAAATGTGGTGCGCTACCTCACTTCATCTATGCACAAAAAGTGGGGAACCGACACTTTGTTGAACGCTTCGGATGCCACCAACAAATGTTAGTGTCGATGGCGAAGAGTCACCCAAGGACCTTTGATTGGATGCACAAGGTCTTCGAGGCTGACAGCCAAGACAGACTCAAATTGTGGACTACACTTGCCCAAAAAGCAAGTACAAAGTGCGGCAAATAAAGACCCCTGTTAGACAAGCATCACGCACCTGACAAATAACGATGGTGGCTAGCTCTAGGATCATGGTTATAATCAAGCGTAGATAACCGATGAATGCTGGCGGGTTCTGTTTACCTTACAGCTAACCCATCCTTTTCAACTGAGCACAGTATCCGATGTCTAATAGCTCGCATTTACAAGAATGTTTTGCAATATTCTTTGCAAGAATGATCTAAAGACCACTCGTAGGGGCAAACGTTTGTTCAAGGCACCACAGTGTTCTGAAGGCAGCGCAAATGCACAACGTGTAACATGACAATATGGACTAGGGATATGGCCAGGTAGCCACATTGTAAAGTGTATGCGACTTCCTGGACACCTGTAGTGGTAACGAAAAAGAAGCGATTCTGTTCTTGCATGGTACCATTAGCCTTCATTGATTTATCAACCCACTGCATTACATGGCTCCATTCTTCTATATTTTGAGGTGCCGATATCAGCGTTGCCTCAGATTAACGAAACATACTGAAGGCTAAAGTAAGATTTATCGAGCATCCTACGATGCGTTAATTTATGCTGTGAAATTACGAAGCATTCTAACTATTCATACTGGTTTATTAATAAGGACTTCTAAAAGGATATTTTGCTGTATGAAATCGTTTTACTTTAGGCAAATTCTCTTGTTTTTCCACTAAACTACTAATAAACAGAAAGCAGTGGAATCAAATGAGAGGCTAGTTCTCTTAGTGCTTGGTCAACAAATGCATGATAAGCCTTTACATCATGCCTATGGGTGCGTGGTACAGTGAGATGAGCTGCGCCATGCCCATCACTCACATTAGAGCCGCTACCTCACTGTCGATTCGTTCATGCCATTAGCAGGGTATTTGTCTCCCAGCCTTAATTCAACAGTCGACAGGTTGGAGTGAATGCTGATTGCAGTTGTCGGGCAGATACTTAATGGCGAATGCCTGAAAGACACATCTTCACTTCATTCCTCATCACCATTGCTGCGTAGTGACTAGGCTAGAGTCAGACATTGCGTGATAATCGGTAATGACATTCGCTTCGCCAACTTTACGTGCGACTTTGCATGGTCCAAGTTGCAAGAGAACCGTTAACTTTCCTCAGTAGCACCATTGACAGGTTGAAGCATTTTGAGAAAAAAATGCGATTTCATAGTGTCATTTTATATCTTGATGATCCGGATTTTGAGCATCAGGATTGTGGACACCTGAATGCCGTAGCCGATGTCTTCGCGTCAAAGCAAACGATTGTTTTGACAGGCTCGATATGGCAGACAGTAAATCTCCGTCCAAACTTGGAATACATGCAAAAGATGTTCGAGGTCTTAGGTGGTTTCTGCTTTCGCCCTTTTTTCGAGTTATCTGGCAGTTGTCGCATTTGGTGCAACCGGTGGCAAAACAATTGGACAAACAATTTGGTAGAGATGGTACAGCGGGCCTGTCTCCATGTCATATGGCGAAGAAGTAAAGCCTTACACGCTCATGCATTTTTATGATTAAATTGCTTATAACTGCATTTTATAAAGTCCTTAAAGGCTTTTTACAATAAGCAATATACAATGAAGCTTAAAATGAACTACCCTTTTTATTGATGCAGTGGGTGGATCAAGAAGCAAAATTAAAGTGATTTTGAATTTTCGATCCGTAGGCAATAGATTGACTTGGTGCCATAATCGATGTGGAGGTCTTTTCGTAGGCTATAATGGTAGCCTTATCCGTCAATATTTAGCCATTGCCTAAGTGAATAAGAATTTTCTGCGTATCAATAAATTTGAAATGTAAGCTTAATGCATCAAAGGCTGTTCGCTTACATTATGTGACTTAAGTAGTCGGTCGGAAAGAATGCTTGTGTGTGCGACTAGATATTTCTGACTTCGTCAGTTTTCTCGCGGACCGCCCCACCACACGCGTAGCATCTGGCGATGTGTACTCGTAGACACCGAGACTCATTTTTCCTGCCTCAACCTTTACTACTATCCTTCCCTCTTCGAATTCAACAGCTTTACACTGGTAGGTGTACACGCTGGGTCCACGTTGAGGACTAAGGAATGTAAATTCAAAAATTGGACTACGTTGATTTTGCTTTCTAGTGACTAAATTTACGCTTTCTAAATGTTGTTCAAATGAGAGGGCATATAACCTGAAATCGGTTAGCGCTGCGAGTTACGATCCACTGTCGTAATCGCAATCAGTTTTCAAATCTAGACCAGAGCTAACCTCAAATCGTATGAGCGTTTTAGAAATGGGAAAGGTTTAATTACCATGAGGTTGATCTTTCAATGCGAAATGGAGCAACGCATTCTTAGCAGGGACCTGACAAGCATGTGAAAGTGGGTTAGCCTGTTTTTCTTTTGCTTGAAGCGTCCAATATTTTTACATAAATGTGGCTCAACTGCCCAGGCAGGTGTTGCATGCTCAATTAGCAATTAATTTTAGAGTCAATACACCATCTTGCCACCATGGTGTCACATTATCGAGAGATCAAGAGCGTTTGTGGCTAAAGTGAGAGTTGGGAGCGCGATAGTCAACCACCTCATTACGCCATCATATTCTCCACGTGAAATACGCATGTTGGCAGTACTTGATTCATCTGCAGTCACAGCCAATTTTGATGGCCAGCTAGTCGGGTTTAAATTTGCTGTCGACCAAATTGTTAAACGACTGACCAGCCGAACCATCCACCTTAGCAACTAATCTCCCAAGTGACGAGCGGCTCTCATAGGTTTATTTGTCGACACGGTAAGGTATCAGAGGCCGTGCTTTCTTTTACATGTCCTCTGAAAACACATACGCGCTATCAACAACACCGAGAATTTAGACCCCAAAAAACAATTGTTGGTTGAACCGAAACATCGGAAAGTATGAAAACTAGGCAAACAGTGTCGGCCTCTTAGACCGTGGCAGTGTGCGTTCGTTTTGTCACAAGAGCGGCGAGTTGCGACGCTGAACATAATTTCTGTGGGACACTATTCTGGTGGACTAAGTCACACCTTCCGGGTGTGCGCTTAGCAATGTAACGCGGCTAATATCGTCGAGGGTGTGCATGAAGACCATGGGCTTTACGTGTATTTGTATGAGTACACAACCCTTTTAGCAGCCATTACCTTCCAATAGCAATACCAATACTGGACCACGTCATGAGTGCGCGACACAACTTTCGACCAATGGGCTACACTATACTTTTCTGCATACATTCGTTCTTTGCAGATGGTGCAAATACCGTCGGCGTTTGCTGTTTCTGCAATCAGTCCTTTAGTCCAGACAGTGTGATTCCTCACGCGGACAGCGGTGTGAGTCTGGGCGCCTACCAAACGGGTTATTGTTGTATAGCTGACTCTATGGAAGGAATCTGATCATTAAATTCAGTCTTAATATGGTACCTCTGGCGAACATTTTAAATTGGTTGATGTCGAAATAGGAAATAGTTAGGAGCCGCGTAGATATGCAAGGCAGCATGACTTGGACGCAAAAGTTCCACTTTTTGACCATAGAGATTATGCGGGTGATAAAATCAAGCAATTAATAGAGTAGGATGAGATCTAACTTTTCACTGAGATTGGTAAAGGCGCTTTCTCTCCTCCCTCCCTTCACCATTTCCTCTTCCCCACCCCCTTTCCTCTCTTTCTGCCTTCTCTTATCTTCATCCACCTCTTCCTTTCCCCATCTTCAACTGCTTATGCCCCATTAGTAGATGTTTCTCTCGGTAGTAAATTGCATGCAGAGTCCGAAAAGCGCAATGTGTTGGTACGAGAGTCCTAGCGCAATCCCTTTTCCCTCAAAATAGGCTTTGAGGTTTAAGGCGACAGTGATCTACTTCACTGCTGCCCTCAATCTAAGTATGAGACCTGATACGAATAGACTGAGGTGGAATACACAAAAGTTGCTAATTTTTACTTCCTTTTGTGAACATGCCTTAATTTGACCCATTTCACCGTTGATGGATCTTGATGAGAAAGAGAAATGGAATCAAAAACAAAAAGAATGCAGAAAGGACTGGCTGATCTGCTGTCAAATTGTGGCGGAATTCAGACTACCGAATGTTGCGATTAGCAAATTGCTGAACTAGAACGCTATAATAATGCTAAAATAGGCGAACATTCATCCTAAACCGATCCTCATAATGGTGATTAAATTGTATTCATCTGTCTCTTCATCGCCTTCTAGGTGCTAGTCCTTATAAGTGATCGACATTGAAAGCTAGGATGGCTGGCTATTAGCTAAATGTTAAAGTTGATTCACTGTTCTTTAGGTCCTCATGATTGAGGTTCTAGCGTAAATAGATGCGGCGTACAGGAGTTGGTTCATCTAGCAAATTTTGAAGTGTTGGAACACAGTTAAACTTTGACTCGCTATCATGCAATAAGTTCTTTATCCTGATGTACTTATCACAATTCATCAACCCGAATCCCTTTTGGTCGCAGGATTAATTAATTGCATAAATTACGCTATGAGGGCGGACGCCTCCCTCACTGCAATAGTCCATGGCTATGCGACTGAGGCAGAAGCTTACCGCACCATGAAATCTTGTTGGGTAGCACAACTGGAACTTTGGCCATCATTTGAGGAACCCTATCATGAAGTTAGACAGGCCATTATTGATACGAAATTTCTAACTTATGTTGAGCGGAAATAAATTACTGATACCTAATCCCTTGTTTGCGTTCATGCTCATGATATAGCTAAGATAGATGTTCGAAGCAAACTGATCATGAATTTAAATCCGCCTATTAGAGCAGTCTCAACGTCTTGCTTGAGGGATTTTAGTGAATTAGTATGCTGTTAAAAGCTCGGTGGAGAAAGAATACTTGCTTGAGCAACGTGCTGTGTTCAGAGCAAGCAGAAAGGTGGCGTTTCACCGCCAGATTGAACTATTGGTATAAAATATTAGCTTTTTCGCCCTATCCAAGACCCTTAGGTCTAGGTACTTTGCTGTGGTATTTTGATTGATCGGTTAAACCCAACATCCTCCTAGCCCCTCATTTATCACAGGTCGTGTTCTCTCTGCTCTCCTTTACCTATTGTCATTCTTGTCTCCTATGGACAGAATTCCCTCTGCTGCTCGGTTTGTTTCCACTTTGCACCAGTGACAAGCATACAAGCCTGAATCCTTGGCTTAACTACTAGGCCCAAACATAACACGAGGAGGCTAGCTAAGACGGCCTTTCAACCGGCAAAGATTGTCAGTCAGGTGAAGGGTGAAAGCGATGTTGGCCTTCAACCACCCACCGTACGCTCTTTTACCTGCAATGAAGGCTGCTGGTACTTGCAGCACCGCCTGACTTTAGTAGACTAGAAGTGACATAGTGAGGCTGCTAAAACAAAGCGTCCGACTGGAAATCATTGCCTGCACGTCTCGAGCTGCTTAATGGGACCCAGAAAAACTGCTTGATGGCACTGATGTAAGAGCAGCTTAGACGTAAAATTCCCACCTCATTCGCCTTTAGACAACTGTTTCTACGAATGTTGACTGGCTTAGTAATCTGGTGTATCTAACAGTGTCATTTTGAACTAGAGTTCATAACGCGTCGTTAGCAATGCAGAGCCTGCCGAGTCGACATAACGACTTGGCAGTCGCCTACAGAATGCTGGCAGGAACAGTCGGTGCAGTTGCGAATCGATCCCAAACCACGTATATCCAAGCTCTGAAAAGGGCATAAATTATCAACAAAATGAATCTGGCCTAAGAATAGCATCCTAATGCCTAATAGAGGGAATACACGAAGCATACTGGAGGCCAATGTCTGACAGAATCACTTGGATGGCGTGGTAAGCCGAAGACAATCGTGTTTATGGTGCATGGCAAGTCCGTCTCACCTAATCCCATAAACGGCATGCGGCAGGGTCAAGTGTGGCGCTGCATGGGCCACCTCACGAAGGCAACTAAGGAGGGCAAATTATCTGCCAATACAGAACGTGCCGTGATACCTATGGGGCTCCTATACTTGAAGTTAACTCTTGTTTGCCATCAGCCCTATTTCCGCTGCTTATTAAATATATAATATGTCCTACTAGTATGCCTTCTTTTGCCTTCAGAGTAGTCTCGGAACGATGCAGCGCACCCTGCCTATCGTTTACCACCACTTCACCGGGCTTATGATTCGCTGCATTGCAGGAAGTGGGACGCATCAGGTGAGAAGTGTTGACCACCATCTCCGTCATCAGACACGCCTTCATTTTTGCAGCCATTATCGGATTTAATGCAGCTACCCGCTCCATTTTTTGTTATTGATTTGCCAGCTGGCCTCCTTGTATTAATTCGGGGCCTAGTAATTAAGCGAAGAAGTCAGGCCTGCTTGCTTGTCACCAAAGCAAAATATAATCAAACCAAGCAGCAGAGGGCAATTCTGCCCCATCGATGACAAAAATGACTATAGAGGAGTAGGATGGTAACACGTAACGAGAGAGCTTAACCTGTGATAAATTAGGGGTCAGGAGGATGTTGAGGTTAACTGATCAATCAAAGTACCACAGCAAAGTACCTAGACCTAAAGCTTCTGAATGGGGTAGAAAATCTGGCTTTTCTACTAATATTTTAACCTGGCGGTGAAGCACCATCTTCATTCT
The DNA here is from genome assembly GCA_036345935.2 of Taenia hydatigena. Classification (NCBI taxonomy): domain Eukaryota; kingdom Metazoa; phylum Platyhelminthes; class Cestoda; order Cyclophyllidea; family Taeniidae; genus Taenia; species Taenia hydatigena. The sequence goes on from JADWOT020001183.1 coordinate 50,256, forward strand.
TGCTTAAAACACGCACTATGATGCTCCAGGTAAAATTCTAGTTCAGTGGTTTGGTGCGCTTGCATCGCTCTTCGCTCGGTAACGGTAACAAATTAGCATCATTGGGCGAATTCTGAGCGTGGTGCCTTCTTTCTTACCACTCCTGCATCCCACCTAAATGTGAGCAACGCACCGCATTGCACTTCACCCTATCACACCGCACCAAGTTATTAACCTGACCTAAGTATCAGCACCACACAGAGGGAGACCTGATGGCTCTGATTTGAGGTAACTCTGCTAATGATATGTGGATCGGGTAGTGCTCAACTCCAACGCTGCATCTCACATCAGTGCCCACAAAGCTGTCACGCAATTTGTGATAGTGTGCTGTACTGTTTCCGTAACTGCGTCATTCCTTAGCAACCACACACACGCCAAGTGAGGACCGTTAAATTTGACTAGACCTCGAGCGTGGTGCCCTCTCTCTTACCACCCCTGCATCCCACCACAATGTGAGCAGTACACTGCATTTCACCTCACCTCATCACAGCACACCTATTGACTAACCCGACCTAAGTGTTTGCACCACACAGAAGGGGACCTAATGGCTCTGATTTAAGATAGCTCTGCCAATGCTGTGTAATCGGATCTGGCCTCCTCCAAATGCCACACATCTCTTCAAACATCCAGAAGTCGAGCACAGAAACCAAGTCCCGTGTGCCTTTGTGCTCTCAAGTTATGAGCAACAAAAGCCATGGTGGTTAACCCAAATTAAAAAATGGCGAACTCTTGCACTGCAGGTTTAAATCTTCCCAAGCCACAAGGGCGTTGAGCCTCCTGACGTCCCCTCGTCGCTTACTCATTAGAAAAGTATGGTTTTTAAAAAGTTACGCGTAGGCAAAAGAAGGAGGTTGCATACCCTGCGTAAAAGGCACTGGAGGCATACATCCACTTCGCTCATACTTTTTGTCAAATATGCGTTGCCCGTAACAGTTTTAGAACACCGCGGCCTACTCTTACAAAACATCGAGGAGAAACAGACAGCATAGGCATCCTAGGCTCTCTGCTACCCACCAGCAGCGGGAACTGATGCATTTCGTTTGATGAGAGTAGGCCATGCATCAGTCGTCTTCTCAAGCCGCTAAATGTACAGCAGAAGACTTAAACATGAGCTTAATACTACTCGTATTTATGTCCAGGACCGCAAATCATGCTTCCGTTTGCATTTTGCTGCTCAACATGCCCACGTAATTGAAGTTTAGAGTCAAACAATAAATTTTCAAAAAGATGAAAAATGGTTTCATGCAGTGTAAGAGAATTCTTATTGCAGTCAAAAGGGCTGAAGAAGTTGTTCATTATCAGTTAGAAACGATTGCAATTGTCATTCCTTGACCAAGCAAACATATACGATCTAATCGACGTCAACTGTGAAAGCAACCTTGAGCACATCCAAAGTTCCATCATCTATGGGTTTCAGATGCAAAGATGTCGAGAGCCTTTACAACGCTTTTAAGGGTTTCCAGCGTTGACCCTATCTCGGCAGACAGGCGTAGATCATGCCAAGTCACAGAAAGCGTTTTAAGACCTCAGGCAAATTCAGTTATTAGAAGCCGAGAGAATTACGACCGCTTTTAAAAGAATATTAGGCATTTGAGGAAATAGAAGCAGTTCAGGCCTCTTACATGCCAGCAAATTCGCCCTTCTTGTTAATAGTCTTTCAAGCTACTCTTCGTTACGCAACCAGATACGGTCTTGGAGATACAACATGCTTGGTCGCGTTGTTGATACCAAAAAACATGGGAACTACTGTTACCGGTTCGGGTGAATATTCGACCCCTCCAGCATGCCAGACAAGAGTGCTTCAGCAATGTGACGGAGGTCAAGAAGCCAATTTTGAGGTGGTGCAGGGTTAATTACAGACGTCTGGAAATGGTCCTAAGGAGGCTATGCATGCAGTAGCTAAAATTTACCAACTTGTTGCTGCGGCGTTACTCTGATGCTACACTAATGTGTGGCAACAGTTCGCAATCAAACTTTAAACTCTGACCTGGCATTGACTTTACATAGCATTCAACTGCCCGTCAAATCCCTTTACACACGCACCCACTGCAAGCAAATGCCGTTGTTAGCTTCAGCGGCACTGCATTGCTCACATTAGTACAAGTGGAAGTGCATCTGTGAAGGAGTCTGCACATGTCGGCCGAGGAGTTGACTAGTTCGCAGTGAGAATGCCTCAGTTCCTTCTCTCGACCACTGCCCGCCTCTCCTCCATCAACCACATTAGCAACCTCTCCCAACATGCAGTCGTTTATGATGCCAAGTGTGCCAATGAATTTGTTTTTCGGTAAAGTGAGACAACAAATCGAAGTGTAAGGACTTCAAAAATGGCAGTAGGGGTAGAGATAGAAGATAGCTGAAGAGAAGTCGTAGAACATCAGTTTTAAACCAATCTACCCCTTCTTTTGTGGATAGTTTCCTGAGTTTGTAAAAGTCGAGCTAACTGAAGTTGATGCGTCGAGACTATAATTCCTTTATTGTTTGACTCGCCTTACATGCACAAACTTTATCACTAAAATTAAGTCGAGGACAAAGGATAGTGATTGCCAATTAGCATTAAAATTTAGTCGTTGCACTTTAGTTTTGCGAATACACCTACACAGAAATGCAGTCACAAATTATTTTTAGATGCCCCACTCTCGAAACCATTATGTCTGCAAGCGTTACGGTCCAAAGAGAAGTGTCCTCACAAAAGTCTTCTTGCCTTCTCTTCCTCATTTGCCACGCCTATTTCTCCCTCCTCTATTAACGCACATGCACCAGCTAGCAGCGAAATAAAGCCCTCCTTCTTAAGAGAAGGAAAACCATGACAGGCAGTTGGACAGGCCCTACACGTAACTTTTCCTTGACCGGGCAGCCTGTGCTGCTCACACCTCTCTCACTTCCATTTATTTGCCTTTTCTAAATCTTCTCCTTCAGTTTCCTTTTCCTTCCACAGAATTTTAATCTTGTTGTTTGATTTGCGCCTTTTTTTCTATGCACTAGACAGGCCACTTAATTTCTCTCACACTCTCCGAGCAGTAGTTGTAGTGGACCTTTAAGTGCCTTCCTCTTTTATTGCCCTCCAGCCCACCCATCCCAAGCACCTACTACCACTGCCACTACTACGCATTCAAAGTCGATCTAATTCATCAGCAGGATGCAAATATGTAAATAACAAAGGAAGTCTACATCGGCATTTTCCAGCTGGAAACGGATCGACTTTGCTGCATTTGCGGCATTCAAATGGCTGCATTTTACAAGATACCCTTAAGATTAAGAGCACCTCCTCAAGCCTAATGACCACTGTTACTTGTTCTGCTCGTCTGTCAATTCGCACGCTGATATCAGCTGCACTTATCCACCTGTTATTAAGAGCGATGAGGAAGCATGGGGAGGGGACATCCACATGATGACAGTCAATTGCAGGCATTGCAAAGTTTCAAGAAAGCTTCTACTGACGCACAGTTATGGGCGTGCATCAGACACGAGGTACGTGGTCAGTCGTTGGAATGCAGGTTCAAAGACGTGTTTAGTATTTCAAACCAAGTTAGTAAGATGAGTGTACTGAAATTACACTTGCGTAGCAGTTGATTCACCTACCATATCCCCCGGCGAGATAGGTTTTATTTCGAGCAGTGCGTGGTGGGGACTACGACTAAGTCAGGAGAGGTGAAAACGCTATGTGCTGCGAATTTAGTCTGATCGAGACTATTTTCTATCAAGTCAGGAGCTTTAGCTTTAAGATTGCGGATTTTAGGCAAGTTTAGCTCATTCATTACATGGTAACTATCTTGAACAAATTTGGATCTGGTTCAGACACCTTGACTGACTGTAGGGCTGTGGACGTGCTCATGCGAAGCCGGCCAAATGCAGCGCCAGCAATCAACGATGCGTTCTACTCCCTGATAACATTCTGAACTTCCACACTAACATTTTCCGCCAATTGGAAAAAAACTAAGCCAGCACTTTATAATTACCAAGCACTAACTCCTACATTGTGCCTCACCATGCTCAGGACGAGGGTGTCTCGGGCTCTGGAGAGCAACTCCGTTGGTTCTCGACCAGATTAAAATTGTCCTCCCGCCTCTTGCCTACAAACACAGTTAAAGAACATAAATGCTGCAATCATATTTGAGTATATCAGATTCGTTGTATTTACAATGAGGCATTGGGCTTTGAGTCAATATTTCTAAGTTAGCATACTTGTCAATTTTTAAGCCACTCTATATACACTACGCCCACCTACACTAACGCAAAGCTTGACACTTCCATCCATGGGGCTGAGCACGCAGATTCAAGCACTCGCCATGATGCGTAGTTGGGTGGGGGACGTTTGTTCTCAGCGTCTCCGTTGCGGGCAGAGCTTTGTGTCACAAAAGCGGGTCAGTGCTCAACAAATACTAAAAACACTTGCGAGCAGTAGACTTTATTTTGCAATTTAATTATTCTACGAAACTGAAAAAAGGATAAAATTAGTTCTAGGAGACTCTTTGTTTGAAATAAATCGTATTTAGCATTTTGGGAGAATTTTCAAGCAGTCGTTTTGGTTCTTCGAGTTCATCGATGCCAAATAGACTGAGTGGTGGTCTGTGCATGTGAGCCGTTATTACTTCTTTTAGTGAACTCAAGAGATGCGCGCAAAATTCGCATTCACCTGAGACGCGATCACACGATGACCGGTCAAACGTATCTAGAATTCGAAAGCGAAACATGGGACCAGGCTGACCTGAATGAAGCGTTTATGTTTCGCAGCAATCCCTTGCTATTTGCGTTGAGAATTTAACACTAAACGACTTCTATACCCTCCTCAATCGGGTCCGGTCTTCCACTTTTCGGATTGCCTACATTGAGCGCTACGTGGGAGGCCAGTACTTTGTTGTTGTAATTTTTTAGTATGCCCCCTTTATATGAGCTTTAAGTAAAATACATTTGTATACCTTTATTGCGCTAAATTTTACTGATAAATGGGGTTTTAAGAATGGGATGCTTATTAGCTAGGAAGTAGACAGCAGTGACATTTTTGTTTTGGGGTTTAACAATCTCTTAAATGTTACGCTTTCTTTGAACGTTCCACAACATCGCAAATCGGTACTATTGGTGATTTCCCACATCAAAGCTCGCTATTCGTGCACTATAACTACGCGATAGCGTTTCCACCTTGTGACTCAGAGCTGAGACCCACTCAGGTCACAGCATTACGGCTGCGCATAATTTGCCGACACTAAAGTCAGGTACCCTACGGTCTGCATTTCCTGATTGCACTGGATGGCATTGGATTGCCCCAGCACCGAAGCACAGCAAGCAACTTATGTTATTCATCCAAGTTAATGGTGTTTGATTAGGAAAACTATATTATTTTCCTGTCGGCTTTAAGACTGAGGTCTGGATCTCCGTCATCACAACTTTGGAAGCATTAGCAAGCGTGTTTTTTACCTCACAGATAGGAGAATTTCCAAAAAAGACGTAAGCAACGCACAGGAAGAGAGAAAGGAAAGGCAGATTCGGTTAATAGTAAAAAAAGAGCATGAGGATGCCTGAAGTAAGGCCAAAACCGGCCCTTCAAATTCTGTTAGTAGCTGGAATCACATCCATACAGAATAAAAACTTAGTTAGGCCTTTAACTAACCTACCAATTAAATCAAAATGTCCATGTTCGTTCGATTTTGTCTTTGTAGCACTCGGTTTATTTGACTTGGCAAACGCATTTTCGCTCTAGTGAATAATTTCCGTTCATTGTGAATCACCATTGAGACACACTGCTTTGTGTTTTTTTGTGAGCCACACCAGTTAATCTGGCAAATTGCATAATTGATGGGAAAAATTCTTGGCGATGAAAATAGAGCAAAATAGTGATGCAAAGGACGAATTATCTACTAATCCTAAGTCGCCTCCTAAAATATACAATTCATGTCAACTGGAATTACCCACGACTCTAATTTCGATGGCATACAATTGCACGAATGAAATAACAGATGATGTTGCTGCAGACGATTCTTCCCTTCCCTCTTCGTCCCTTCCACCCTTGCCATGAGGTGGGGCATTTCTAGCCACCGTTATTATAGCACAGGACAGTTGTGTAGTGACAGGGCCAAAGTATTAACGACTGAGGAGACTCAGACTTAGGAGACCTACCACGTGTGTCAGCTACCAGGCTAAAATAGTCCTCCGCCTCTCGCCTACAAAACGCATTTAAAGAGCATAATTGTTAGGGTTACTGTCAGCTTTAGGTGGTCACGGGATATAGCACTTAGGATTAGGGCACTACCAAGTTCGTCAAGGACAAAGTAAAGTGTAAGGACTTCGAAAATAGCAGTAGGGGTAGAGACTGAAGATAGCTAAAGAGAAGTCGTAGGACACTTGTTTATTCTATCTTGCATGACTGACTCCCTCAACCAATCATATTTGAAAGGCAAAAATTTTACCACGGAGTTCTCGAATCATGTTTCACTTTTAAACTTATTGTATTTTAGCTTGCCATTATTTAGTCTAAGCTCTTACCGATTCTTTGATAACGATGAAAATGATTGTCGTTTTTGACGTTCCTAAGCAAAAACAACATTGTGTTAAAAATCAGGCCTTTCATCACCAAATAAGGAGAGAATTACAAGCTTAATGCATTCACTTAAGCAAGCTTGACTTTTGCATGCTTAGAAAATTATCCACAGAAGTGGTGATAGATTGGTTGAAGACAAAACTAGTAAGCGAATCTTGAGATCAAGAAGATACACGAGCTTCGCAAGGGTTCGCCCAACGAAGCACAAAGCCCACTGCACTTCGTATCCTGTCTTTGTCCAATTAACCCATGAATAATTGGTCTTCATTTTACTTACACCCATTGCCGTTCTGGTAGGGTTTATTTCGGCCACACCTAACTAGAAAAGTGCTGATCTAAGCTTCTTCACACGAGTTCATTTGTTAGGCGTCGTGGCATCCATACTAGCTGCGGGGTATTCTATACATGCTATGTATGTTGGACGATCCCCTTTGAGTAGGTGATTGTCTTATGAGTGGATGTAGAAGGAGCGAAAACCGCTCGACTGAATTATGCTTCAAGAACAATATCTGAAAGGAGGCCGCGTAATTAAAGGCAGTTGCACTATCCCAAAGCCAACAACCAGAGTTTTCTCAGCCCTTGCGCCCCGCTGGGATCTCTGGGCATTGTGTGTGCTGCGTATGTGACAGATCGCACCTCAGTATTGCGATGCCCTACAGTATCCGTAATTCATTCAGTACTTTCGTGGCAATGCCTTGTGGCGCATCTGCAGTCTTCCTCTCTTCTTGCAATCACGTTAGATTTCGCCTATTAGCTTTTGTCTTATATCAATCCGCGAATACTTCTGTGGATAATTTCCTAAGCTTACTGAAGTTGATACATCGAGCCTATAAATCTTCTTTGTTTGATGATGATTGGTCTGACTTCCTCCATACTGGCATTTTTTGCATACGAATAATAAAACGCGATAATTATTTGCATCGTTATCAACGATTCATGAAGTGCTTACACTAAATAACGGCAAACTAAAGTGTAATAAAATTAAAAGTGGAAGCGGATTAAGAACTCAACGGTAATATTTTTCACAATTAATCAAATGTAGCTGATTGTAGGGGTCAGTCGTCCAAAGCAGCCTAAACGAGAGTGCCTTGCGACTTCTCCACGGCTATATTCAGTCGCCACTTCTACTGCCATTTTCAAGGTCTTTTAGCCTCCCTTTGATGTTGGAGTTTACCGAAATGGGCCACCTATACACTTCGCATGTTGTCCTGGTGGCAATATAGGCAATTAAATCCTGTCACGAAATAATCACACTAGTGCATAGTGAGTGATAGCGTATCAAGTGATGAGGGGAAATTAGTACAAGTGGACAATTGAGGTAGCTTTCAAATATGCTCAAAAGTCACCTCGTAAGCAAAGATGACAGAGATCAATCGATTTGGAGGGAATGGGGTTGTCTAAATGTTTAAAAAGCTAATAACTTAATCCAGCATTTCCTGTCACTTAGGAACTTTGACAGGAAGTTAGGAACGAACAAGAAGGATGACAAACGCAGTAGCTATTGCCTTTTCTCTAAGCTCAGGGTCGCAATTAACAACTTAATGCTGCTGAAAGCTGCAATATTAGCCGTAATGTGCCCCAAATATCGACAGTACTTCGTCCTTTTTGAAGTCTTATGGGAATTATGATCGGCTTGAAGGGACTCCCAAAGAGGCAATCAGCCACGATTTCCATTGAATGAGGAATTGCGCCAAGTCCATGCCCTTGTAGCTGACATAATAGAAGCTATCTAAGGCTGCATATTGTGCAATGTTTGACAAGAAAATGAGTGCGCTGACAGCCCACCTATGCCGAATAAAGCACAGGAAACAGAGGGCGAGGGTACACACATCTTTGCCAGGAACTTTCGTGCTGCTGAGTGCAGCACTATGTAAAGATCAACATCGAAGCAACATTTTGACAAAGTATTCCCTCCTTAACGATTTTGTTCTGTTGCCTGCTGTGCTGATCCCATGGCTCTTTTCCGTTCTATTCCATCCCATTCCATTCTACTTTCTTCCCTTCTCACCTAATGTAATGACCAATCGCCTTCCACACTCACCTCCTTCCACCTTTACTCATCGCTCCACTCAAGTGAGCTGGCACTGCAGAAGAGCTTCACTTTACGCTTACGACTACGACTGCACACAACTTTGCAGTTGGCGCCGTCCATCCTCAAGGTCATCATTAGCTGTTAACCGAATGACTAATAAATCAATATTTTAATCAATAAAGCAATCAATGCCCCAACTGTCGCGGCGTAATTGCACATCGTGGAAAATTCAAAGCGCTGTTAGTCATCGCAATCGTGACTTTGCGCCCCACTTTCTCCGATCCTCCACTCGCCTTTGTAATCCGCTAACCCCCTCGACTCAGGAGAGGGTCCGTGAGGAGACGTAAGCACTGTCTCCTGAAGCCAGCTTTACTCAGTCCTCTAATCCTAATCGAAGGTGAACGTGACAGAAAAGTGAGGCAGCCAGATAAGTGAGGCGTGTTGGCGTCACTGATTTGGAAACAAGAAGGACGGTAGGAGGATTACATGCAGACAGCACTCATTCCTCCGTCTGCCGTGATTTAAATAAATGAAGCATAAGCAGTAAGACGAAATGCAAGACGTGGTGCTTAAGAACGCATGCAGTGAAGTGAGAGACAGACAAGAAGTGACATGCTGAAAATGGATTGAAGTGGGACATGTGAGAGGGGGGGAGGCAATAGGGTTCCCGCTTCACCATCTCGAAGACGTCGCCGAATCTTCTCGATGCATGTGTATATTGGTCCCTAATATCGGCCAAGCAGAAGAGAAAGATCTCATCGCATGCAGCCTGCAGTTGCGTCAAGCCGATTCAACGTGACATATGAGGCAAAGTTAAGGTTGATTTGAATGGTAGCCCATGAAGATGGCTGCCTACCTACCCCCTTCCTTCCCGACCTTTTGCTCTCTTCCACACCAGTCTGTCATAATTAGGCATACGTGGATGCTCTATTCTACTCGTATTTGAATTAGTCCAGTACAGTCGGACCTACTTAAGCCTAGTTTTGCCTAACGTGCTACACTGCTTCTGTTTCACTACACCTGCTCCTGCTTCTGTCCCTACTCCTGCTCTCGATTAGGCAATTCGCAATCGCGTGCGAGACAGATATAAGAAATGAGATGAGCAGAGCGGTACAAGGCATACCTGCATGAAAGAAAATGGCGACTTACCCCTAAAGGCTGCTATGGAGCTGACAAAGGTAACTTCTTGATGGATCTCCCTCATTATGCGTCTACGCGATTTCTCCCTTCGCACCAGAGAAGACAAGGGTGGCGATTGCACCACTCCGATGGTGGCGAAGTAACACGCTTGTTCAACTGCAGTGGACGAAAAATGGGAAAGTGAGGAGAGGAGAAGAGACGAGGGGCCGAGAGCAGGCAAGACAGGATGTTAAGGAAGAGGGTTGGCGAAATGTTATTACTGTATGTCTATGCGTAGTGCTGTAGACATCTCTTCTTCATTTCCTTCGCTCTCGCTTCCCACTACCCCATAATACCTTCATCTACCCACTCCTATATCCATGCCACTAAATGAAAAAAAATCGACCACGTATTTCTGCCTATGGGCATGCTTTGAGCATTTAACCCTGGCTTTCTCTCTTGATATGTGAAATGCACTGGCATACTAGTGAGCACAATGTTGAATTAACGCATGCAAATCTAGTAGGGAAGAAAAGGGGTAAGGTGGATTGGAGGAAGGAAGAAGAGAAGCAGAAGCAGACGTGGGAGGAGGAGGAAGAGATGGTAGTACGACTCACCCCTAATTTCTGCGATTTTTATCTGCTTTGGTCCCTTGACGTCTTTGCAACTTTTAAAAATGACGAGAGTAAGGAGAGCGGGGTGGCAAAAGTAGAGGAGGATGAGAATGAAACTGGAGGCGAGGAGAACGAGCCAAAAGGAGGTAAAGACGCTGACGATAAAACGAGTGGTGGAAACGAGGATAAGACGGAGATGCAAAATGAGTGGTAGAAGGCTTCGAAATGCGCACGTAAGTATATCTGTCAGTTGAGTGTGTGATTCACGTCTTCGCATTTGACATGTGCGTGATACACTCTGTGGTACCTGTCAAGTGGTGTCTAACGATGGCGTCTGCTGGTGTCGACTTTGCACACGGTTCCTCTTTCTAGGTGGTTTCGTGGTCGCAGACGTCACTTTTCATGTGCTTTCTTATTTTGGCTCAATATCCGATACATCATAGCACACGCAGAGGAGGAGAAGGTAGGGAATCAGAATCACCTTTTAATTTCTATTAATCCCTGTGCTAATGCTTCCAAAGTCGCGACCGAATTCGTAGTTGGTGCGCTTGATTGCGCGTTTAGCTAGTTTTACCCTCGGTTGCGAGCCAGCCATCGTCAAAAAAGAGTGTCTTCTCCTATTCGACTGAAGATAGCACTGAAAACAGGCTGATTCAATGTCCTTGCTCGTTCATATCCTTGCCGATGTGTGAGTGTGTCTGAGAACTCTCGAATGGATGTCATCGCAGTAAAAGGGGGAATCATTTAAAGTCAAGGTTGAGTTGGTAGCTCCTGTATACAGTCGTAATCTTGTGTACCCATTTTGAATAGTTTTGAGGCTGTCGTTGCAGTAAAGGAGTATACTTATGCTTTCTCTTTCAGGAACATGTGTTTGTCAATGCATGCGCGTCTTCGTGAAACGGTTGAACCTACCTATACCAAGCAGTGTGACATCGTTATCACCCTGCAAGGGGACTAAACCATGCCATGGCGAGCATACGTTTAGTGGGAGATGAGGTATGTGGAGGCGCCGTCTGTATGGTGACCACAGAATGGATATCGCCTACTCCGCCGCCAAAAGAGACCTCGTAATAGGCATGGAAGTGTAGCACCAGGAGGATAGGGACCCTTTTGCTATGGTCGTACCCTCCATCAATGCCATTCATCATAATGATTGGAGCAATCCAATGGCAGAAGGCGGAGGCACGAGTGCAGTCACTGCTTCCGAGGCTGAATAAAGCATCCTGCCCCCAAATGCGACACCTGAATTGTTTTTTTGGATAAAGTGGTAGCTGTACTAGGCACGCCAGTGTTCGTTATTCGTCAGATTTTGGCTCTCTTCCTGATTATCCTTGGACCTCTACGTCACGGTTTCCATTTCTCTGATCAAAACTGCTTTTGTTGTTACTTACGGTATGTATTTCTTGTCAACAGATTATTGTTAACAAAACTAGTGTTTGGACTTAAAGCAGTAAAAGCGATGGAAGGGGGTTAAAGTTGAGGTTTCTGTTAAGGGAATGAGGCTGTGGGTAGCTTAGCCGATGCAATTACCATTACTAGCGAGTGATGTCACCCGACAAAAAAAGTGCACAAAGACCGAAGAGACATCATCGTCATGTAAAATGGGGTGGGATTGGTGAGCCTGTCGGTGGAGGTTGGGGAGGGTAAGGAGGCATAGCAATCAACAGTGCAGTAAGGGGAGGAGACAGAAGTAGGAGACGACCAAAGTACACCGATCGCTTGGGCCTATACTTACATTGGAACGGTTTTATTATCTCGACAAGACCCTTATATCCCCTGGCTTAGAGATCGCAGGACTCAAAGCCAATAGATACAAGGACCAGGTATGGGGCAAACTCTACGACTGCCGAGGCGCTTTTAGCAGTAGCAGCGGCAGCGGCGCTGGATACAAAATAACCCACCACGAAAGCAATTTAAGGAAAGTAAGGTAAAGAGAAAGGGGTTTTGAAGGAAAAAGGGGTAGCCATTTTAGGAAATGCAAAGTTTAAGCATTTCTGACTCACGAGAATGCAGCATTTTTAAGAAGTTCGTGAAGGCAGTAGACTGGTGGATGGCGATTACATTCCGAGGACACACCTTGTGCATTAGCAAGTAAAATATAGTGAGAAGACAGAAGAAGAAGAGAAGTAGGAAGTACTGAGTTCGATAGATGGACCAAGAGACTGGTAGAGCAGACACTTTGTTAAACGCTTCGGACGCTACCGGCGTTGGTTAGTTCCGATGACGAAGAGTCCTTTTAAAATCCTTAATTTTTGGCACAAGGTCTTTGAGGCTGGAAACCAAAACAGGCACGAACTGTGGACTACACTTAGTTAGGCGTACCAAATGTGCTCGAATAGTCAAAAATATAGCTAACACAAAGAACCTACTAAACCGCTTGCTATTCTTTAGATTCAGCAAGGTTGAAATGGATGCCATGCCTTTGTTTAATCAAAACAGCGCGCAGAAATTACACTTATGAGCTGGATGGAAGCGAATTTAAATGCACATGCACATGCATAAAACAGGAATTTACGGCGCACGTTGTGGTCTAAAAGCCTCGCGACGTTCTAGCTCACTTCCTATAATGGTTGGTCACGCTTGAGATCAAGAAGATGTACAAGCTTTGTAAGGGTCCGCTCAGCGAAGCACAAAGCCCATTGCATCTCGTGTCCCATCTTTTTACTAAATAATTCATAACTAGGCGATTCTTTCCTTCCTTACATTTGTTGCTCTAAAAAGTTTTACATGCTCATCTCAAACCCTACGCAAACATTCAAAAAGGCTCTAACAGGCTTCATTTTGGCTATGCTTAGCAGAAGGAAATGGATTGGTAGTGTAAGGGGGACACTGGCGTCTGATGTAACTTCGAATGCAAAGCTCTTTGAAAATATAGAACTGAAAATGACATTGTATCGCATTCACACAAGTTTTAAGATAGCGAATGATAAAATTGATGGCTAAGGCAAAGTGGTAGGCTTGCTTGTGTGCAAAGAATACACAATCCTTAGGTTTTGACAAAGGCGAGCAGGTGGACGTCGTGACTGCACCATCTTCATCTAGACGGAACAAAAGGAAACAGTGTGTTGACAGTGAAATGTGGTCAGTCTAATTACCCGCACTGGACTGGAATCGCACAAGCCCTAACATCGCTGTCACACAGAACACCTACGTTGGCATCTCATGCCAATCGCAAACTCTCTTTATCAGTTGCTTGATTTACTCTCCTTTTCTTACTCCTTTTACCCTTCCCTTTCGAATTCAATTGATCAGGTTTTCATGTGATCCGGTTCCATTCATTCAACTTGGTTTAAGCGGTACTAGCCCACAGCGTGAAGTTGCTCAAATTTTAGTCGAAGTAACAAATATAATATGCGAACCCCTTGATGCCTTGAATTTGGCTGGGCATTACACGAACAATAAACAGGAAAATTGGAATATTGGAAAATGCACATACTCAGATAGCACGCACAAAATGTGGCAAATGACGGGTCCTGTTAGACAAGCAATTCATTTGCCTTCAAGCAAATGCAGACGTACTAACCTCAACAACAGCGCAGGATGGTACGTGGCGGGTGTATGGCGCATCACCATCGAGGTCCCAGAGGTGCAGCTATTTGTAGCCTAAAACTGGAACGGCCTCAACCACAAATCGCGCAAACAGATGGTGCGAATGGGTTTGGGTTTGGCAACCCACTGCTGGAGTGGCATCGATGCAGCACACCACCCTACATCAACTCCCAATGCTTAATACTCGAGATGTTGCTAATGTCGCTGTGTTTATGTAGAGCAGGTTTGCAATGTACCTGATAGTGTGCAGCGATATTGGAGCCGTTAGAGCGACGAGCTACAAAGCAATCGAGAGTCCAAAGAGCTAGCTTGCGACCCAATTCTGAAACCCATGAGCGCGATGACACATGCGCTGACTGTCTAGACGTCTTTTGCTTCAGGAACGTCAGAAGAAATTACACATTCAATCGTCGGCATTGTGGTGCTAAGTGAATGTTTGCAATGTCGAAAATGCGAGGGAGGACACCGCTGCGAGCAGATTTCGAACCTGCGCAGGGACTCCCGAATGGATTTTTGGTCCATTGCTTTCAAATGCAATGCACGACTAGGCATATAGTCAGAGCCAAGTTAACGATGTTACGTAAGCCTCAGCGCGATAGATGAGAAACGCGTCAATTTAAACATGTCTAACATCAGAGCCGATTCCTTCGAGTTGCTAGTTGTAAACGCCGTAAAAATGGCCAGTGGGCTTGGGAGCGCTATTAACAATATTAATTTTACTCAAGAAAGATGTGACAAAGAATTATATCTCCAGTGCATTGCCAGCCCTAAGATTGCTGATGCGAATTTTTGAGGAGGAAGGCAAGAAGATGCAATCCCCATCACTTAACAAATTATACGGCATTGTGAGTTTGCACACGCCCCAGGGGTCACTACTATGCTGTCAATGCTAAGTATCATTGTTTTCCTTGGAACACGTTTGATTAACAACAGAAGACTAAAGGCGGAATTTCGATGCATCGTATCAATGAAGCAAACACAGCTGGTCTCACGAAGCGTCAACTCGGCCCCCACATGACTAGTACAAAAAGTGGTCACACGAAATGATAGCCCAGTGGTTGGTGATGGTGATTACTCATTCGCCGCAGTTTGGCAAATAGTGAGGCTGGTTAAACTTGCGTCCATGTATTAGTAGAACAAGCATGAAATGCTCGTAAAAGCTCATCCAAGCCCTTACCCTGCCTTAGTTTGCATTAAAAACTTAAAGGAACTTTTATGGGATCATCACCAAAGCGCTGTAAGTGCTGTGCGTGAACGTCTCTTGCACTCTCATCGTCCATGTAGACTGAGTCCTTTATTTCTCAGGCATGCCACCCTATACACATGGTCATTTAATCCCTCCTTCTTCTATTTGTAGAACTAATAAGTCGCAGAAGGCTTAATCAGATGATCCGTCATGCATGTTTACATTAGCCTTGTTGTTAACCAATCAAAGATGCACTAATGTGGATAATGGATGGCAGTGCGACCTTCTGCTTAGCCACATGTATTCTATACACCCTCCATGCAGAGACTGTAAAGTCCATGACCAAAGCCTTTGAGGCACAGAGGAGCTGTGCCCACTGATCTCGTTTAGCAGCCGTCCCAATAGGGCGTAACCACAAGCTGCAGAGAAGCATGTAGCCTCGCATTTGTATAAGAAATTGTGTTTCTTTGCGGCCACACCACAATCGCTATGCCGCAAACTAGGTATTCGTTCGCTTATCTTGAGCTTTTGTCATGCGTCTGCATGACTGAGTGTTCTTGCCTGATAAAGTACTCATGTCACATAAATGTGACGAGAGAGAGTGATTGTCCATTTTAAGTGGCAACAGGCGCTAACTATAAAAAAGACCAAGGCTATAGCAAGGAGGAAAAGTCATTGCTCATTTATTGAAACAAAATATTCGATACTTGAAGGCCGGTGTATTTGCAAATATGGATCTGCTTCACCGCCAAAGGAAGCGCGAGGACCTAAATGATTGGACAATTCTAGGCGGCTTACGAAGTTTCTAAAGACAATTAGAATGCCTCTATAACCTAGAATCCAAGGACATTTTTATCCAGGGATGACAAATTTTTGGAAGGTCAGAGATCTTGCCAATGTACGTCATCAAGTGGACTTTCTTCTTTTGTCAGCTGTCAACCACAAGGGCATTAAATGAGACTCATTTCGCCTACTCCTTTGTGTAGTGGATAGGGTATCACTTTAGGCACAGTGGGGGCTCAACCACTGAGGTACATGCTAAATCAAATCAGTCAGTGGTAATAAACTCTAAAAATCGAATCTGTAAGGCTTGAACTATCACGCGGGTATCATTTGAGGTGAATGGAGATGGTGACTTCGACATAGATCACAGTCGCCTCTTCAGGCAACTCTCCTATTTCTACAGCGATCTCAACAACACACTACTTTACCAACAGCTCTTCGCCGCGACTTCAAGCATTTAAAAATTTCTCATTCCTTGTTTAAAATTAACCTGATTTTAATTAAGCAAAGGTGTGTTGATGCGGAAAATAGACGTCAGTGCGACCTCTTATCAAGCCCTGTTCGCTTCACCCACCCTTTCTTTAGAGCCACTGTAAAGATCATAACCGATTCCTCTAGAGCACAGAAGGGCTGAGTGCTCGTTAGGCTCGGCGTCCAGCTGTGCCACTGACACTAGCATACTGCCAGTAGCGAATTAGTTGATCTCCCATTGGAATGCCGAGGTGTACCGCCCAGTGACCGCTCCAAGGCCACCAAACTGCAAGTTAAGTTCAGGTTGCTTTTATCATTCTAATAAAATCAACACGTTCTTGTTTGCCTATGTTGGTCTCATTAAGTGCGTCTAAGGTTCAATTCGGCAAAAATGGCCGTCCTTGCCAGATGAATGACCCGTGTCAAACATATGCAGCGCAATGAAATAATTGCACATTTTGAGTGGCAACAGCCTCTAATTTTAAAATTCGTTTAACATTACAGCAAAGGGAAAATGCATATCCTATTTTTTGTTAAAATCGTTTGTTGCTCAGAGGCTGATGTGTTTGCGAATGTTGATTTGCATTGCCTATGTAGAAAAGTTTAATGCCACACATTTTGCCTAATCGAAAATAAGGCACTGCGAATGATTCGCTTTCAACTTTTGCAAAATTGCTTTGTTGTTTTTAAATGCACTTTTCGTAAGCAGCAATATGGTCTCCTCGACTCAAGTAGGCTTACGGTCTAGTTCAGATATGCTCTCAGTGGAGCTGGATGCACACTCCTTAAACATTTCCACGATGAAGAATAAGACAAATAAAATCATATCTTTTTACGCCTTTACTAACGGAATTCATGCCTAAATGTTAAACAATGAAAATGAGGTGGGCTACCAGGCTAGATCCTTACATGTTTATGATAACCTTCGCATCATTTTAGCAAGTTTGAGATCATACAATTCGTTAGAAAGGTCATAGCTCCCCATAGCTTCCTCTGAGACGAAAGGAGATATAATACATGAAGGGAATACAGTTGCTTAGTTAACGGAAAGAGAATTCGGGGTGCTAGCACGGTCTAAAGACCAGTTTGCCTAATGATGACAACCAAGTTCCTGCACCATGAGATGGAATTTAGGCAAATAGCAAAGCGATACAAAATATATTATTCGAATAACTGTCAAGCGCCTTAAATTCGCTTGACACTGCCACGCAATCTTGATCAATGTGCATGGAGTGGAGCTTTGAAGCGTTACGCGATCTACAGTCGAGTAAACCCTGAAGGAGTCCGCCAGTGCAAGCGCTTAGGCGAAGAAAGTGTAGCTGCTCTTCTGTGTTGTCTATTAATTTCGAGAATCCCATGGTGTGAACGGCTTGTTGCGGACTCCATTAGGACAATTAGTTGGTAGCTGGAATCTCTCACCTCAATTTTCGCGCCTTTCGCAGAAAAGAAAAACCAGGAATGAAATATCGACAATACTGAGGCATAATTAAATGGATAAGTAAATTATGTGTGTGGATTCGAAATCAGAATTTGCGCCTTCCATTTAGTCGAGATGGTGCAGACTAGCATGCAACTTACGGTATAAAGACACCCAACAATTGCGTTTCTAGGGAGAAGAGGGTAAATGTGTGCAAGGCCATATGTAGTCTGCATCAACAGGGAAAGAAGGGAATGCGGTGAGATGCCTGCTAACATGAAGCGTTGTTAACGTGTGCCACGTAACATCAACCCACAACAAAGTATCTGGGCCTAAGGCTCTTGAACAGGACAGAAAACCTAGCTTTTCTACCAATGTTTCATCCGGCAGTGAATAACTATCTTTCTCCTTTCCTAAGACAGAGTAAGACAGAGTGTGATGCTACATTTGAAATTTCAGGCCAGTAGTTTGTCATATTTGCATCACTGTTTACTCGATAACGGCAACAAACAAGTGCCATTGGGCGAATTCAGACACACTGCTGCCACTGAACAAGGAACATGAGTAGTAGGCGCAGCCAAAACAACGCATCCCAACTAGGCTTTTGCATGAGCAAAATTAAACCTTTTGAGTGGAGACACAGATGGTTTTGAAGCTAGTTGATGACAGTCAGGGTGAGAATCGGCGTCAGGCGCATTAGAGTGCTAGTTAGGTGAAAGGCGCAGCTGTGCTACTTATATCGCTCATGAGTAGCACTCAATACGGCAGTGGTCACTATTTCATTAGCCCTCTGTAAAGGCCATCATCACCCGCCCCTTATCTTCTGCAGTATTTTGGTTCTTTGGTCTCCTTGTGGTCCACTTCTCTTGCCCCGTCACATTCCTCTCTAACATCGCTGGCAAATTAGTCGCCTTTTCGACAGGGAAAGATTGTGCACCGACATCAGATAAGTAAGTCAGACAGAACGAGGCAAGTGTCGGTACAATGCTCTGCATTTTACGCATCAAAGCGGTATCGGTAATATTGACATCGAATATGTGGTCTATTTTTGTAGGCGTTGTCTAACTCCAACGCAACTGCTTGACATATGATACCGCTGCACCCTACGCCCATTGCCTAAAAAGCTGTCACACAGCTATTTATTGTGTGCCACACTGTTTTCGTAAACACGTCGCCTTTGAAGAGCAACATACATAGAAGTGAGAACCGTTAAATATGACTGGATCTTGAGTGTAGTACCTTTACTCCAAACACCCTGAATTCCACCAAAATATGAGCTAAACACCGCACCAACCGCTAACTCAATCAAAGTGTTAGCACCATACAGAGGGAAACCTGATAGCCCCGATTTGAGGTAACTCCACTAATGCAGCGTGGGCAGATATGGCCTCCTCCCAATGCCACACATTCCCTTAAACACCCAGAAGTAGAGCATAAAACCACGCCGGCGAATTTGGGCCCACGTCTAGAAGAATGCTAAGCATTTTAAGAAAATTGAAGCAGTTTAGACACTCTTCTTGTCAATAATCTTTCAAGCTACCCTCCATTGCGCCAACTGATGCGATCGAGGAGACACGATATGCTTGATCTCGGTGTTGATACTGAGGACATGGACACTACTGTCACCAATTGGGGTGAATATGTGAGTTCTTCGACTTCGGTTTGGTAAATTTAAGCATGCCAAGCAGGAGTGCCTCAGTAATGCGACGAATTCGTAGGATCCAATGTTGAGTCGGTGCAGGTTTGATTGCAGACGGATGGAACCAGGCCTAAGTTGGCTATGTCCACAGTCACTAAAATTTGCCAACTTTCTACTACTGCCTTACGCAACTGTTACATAACGTGTAATAACAGTTTGGAATTAAACTTAAAATTCTGACTTGGCATTGGCTTCGCCTAGTATGCAAATGCCCGTCAAATGTCGCCCTACAGGCACCCACTGCAAACAAATGTTGATGTTAGCCTCACCGATACTGCATTGCTCACGTTTGTACAAGTGCGTCTGTGAAGGCGCCTGCGCATGTCGGCCCATGAGTTGACTAGTTTGCAGTTAGAACACCTCAGTCCCTTCTCTCGATCGCTGCCCGCCTCTCTGCCATCCAACACGTCTGCCTTCTCCCCCAGCATGTGGTCAGTAATAGTACCACCAAAATCTCATGCTAAGTGTGTTGAGAACAAAGTGAAGTGCAAGAACTTCGAAAACGGCGGTGGAAGTAGGGAATAAAGGCAGCTAGAGAGAAGCCGTAGGACACTTTTGTTTAGTCTACTTCGCATGCCAGAATTCCTCAATCAATTATATTTGAAGGGCAAAAATATTATCAACGAGCTCTCAAATCACTTGCGCATTTAATCCCATTGCACTTTAAATTGCTGTTATTCAGTTTAAGCACTTACCCAGTCTTTGATAACGATGAAAATGATTGTCTTATTTTGCTGTTCCCAAACAAAAATACCACTGTAGTTGAAATCAGGCCTCCCACAACCAATTAGGGAAAGGATTAGAAGCTTAACGCATCTGCTTTAGCAAGCTTGACTTTTGAAGACTCCGGGAATTATCCACAGAGGTAGTAGAAGATTGGTTTTAGCCCATAACTAATCTATCTTCCTTTTCCTTACACTCATTGCTTAAAAAGCTTGTCATGCAAATCTCAAACCCTTCGCCCACCTAAGGGCTGTTCTCGTAGGTTTTGTTTTAACCACATCCAGATAGAAAAGTGCCAACCTAAGCTTCTTTACACTTTGTTTTGCTATTCGGCTACTTCTGCACCGTCAAGATTATGCTCAACAGAAGGGCATAGGATGGTGGTGTAAATGAGGCACTAGACTTGTAGGTAACTCTAATTGCAGAACCCTTCGGCATCTTGCAATAGTCTTTACAAAAATGATTTAAGGGCCACTTGCAATGGCAAACGTTTCTTTAAAGCACCACAGTGTTCTAAGAGCAGCAGAAAGGCGTAATGCACAATTTGACAATATGAAATAAGGATATGGCCAAATAGTCACAGTGCAAAGTGCATAAGATTCTATAAACATTCAAAGTAGCAAAGGCAAAAAGCGATTTTACTCTTTCATGACTTTTACTGGCTTCTACTGAAATTTCAATATGCCGCAACACGCGGCTCCATTCTTCTGCATTTTGAGGTGTCAAAAGCAGCAGGGCCTCAAAATAACGGATCAAATTGAAGGCGAAAGTGAGGTTTATCGAGCATACTTAGATGCTTTACTTAACGCCGCAGAATACACGACTTTCCAAATTTTCATGCTGTTTCCTGATAAAGGCCTTTGAGAGCATATTCCTGATGTGTGAATTCGTTTTACCATACGCAAAGTCCCTTTTGATTTTCCACTTAGCTGCTCATAAACAAAAAGTAGTCGAGTCAAAAGCGAAGTCAGTTCTGCTACTTCTTGGTCATCAAATGAGTGACGAACCTTTGCATCATGCATATGGGTGCGTGGAACAAGGCGGTGAACTGTGCCTTGCCGACCACTCACACTGGTGGTTGGTTCTTTCCTACCACCAGCAGAGTATCTGTCGCCCAGCCTTAATTCAACGGTCGGCAGGTGGGAGTGAACGATGAGCGCAATAGTCAGGCAGATACTTAGTAACAACTAATTGAAAGAGACACAAGCCTCTGCTTCATTCCTTATCACCATTACTGCTTTGTTACTAAGCTAGAGTTAGGTATTGCCTGATACGTCGGCACTGGCATTCGCTTGGCCATCCCTTAAGATGCTTTCTAATTGTCGGAGCTGTAATGGAACTAACAATCTTCTTCAGTGTCATTTCGAGCGCTCTTCATTAACTGCTTGATGCAGTTTTGCGTAAAAGTACGATTTCATCGAGGGTGGTTACAGTGCTCCTGCCGGAGTATGTTTCCTCTAAGTACTTGTGCAGCCATTTGAAATCTCTGCTGCGTTGGATAATAATGCAAATTAACATATATTTGCATTATCTGCATTGAGTTTTTTCATTCAAAAAAGATTTTGCTAATTAGGTACCTTAATGCTAAACTAGTTTCTAAAGCAGCATCCAGCCTCTTGTCAAACAAACAGCTTTCTTTGCGGCATCTCTGCATCGGATGCACTTTGATGGAAGGAAAATGAACTTGACTGTCCTCTGTCCTTATTCTGGTTGGGTTCGAAAATGGAACGTCGACTAGTTACGATCTGCATAAATACTCTTCAAAGTGATTCTGAACTCGTTTGGGTATCTCTAAGTGTTAGGACTTCATCCTGGATAGGGAAATGTGGGTAAAGAAATCGAAACACCAATGGTGTGATGCCATCATTTTGTGCCTTTGCGAGGACGACATGTAAGGTGGAAGAGGTGATGGAGAGTATGACCACGAGCACAGTCATGAATCGACCACATGTGTTTTAACCCCAAAAAAGAACGGGACGTGTGCACACATTCCACATGCGTGGAATCATTTCGGTTGCATGGGTGCGGTAAATCTCATATATCAAAGGGAATATCGTTAATATTGTTTTGCTTTGTTTATAGGAACTGTGGTTTTTATGAGCTTCAATACGAATCGCACAATCTGGATGCATGAGATAAGAAATTAGACTGAGATTTGGAAATAGCAAGCCATTCTAAGGCAGAAAAACAGCAGGCTGCTAGATGCAACGGCTAAAAATTCAGGTTGAATGTGAAGGAAATGGCCGGCGGTGGATGGGATAGATAGCATAACAAACTCAATAAACCAGGCTTGACAGTTATTTCGCATAAACCAGTGTGCAATAGACCGAAAAAGTGCTTCCAATTGAGAATGCAATTCCATTATTCAAACATTGGTGAGAATATCTTAAAAGCAGGGGATGGGACCAAATTGCCGCAACGTTAGTCTTTAATTTTGGTGGATTTAACTACTGAAAGCATTTACCTCTCCCCAGGAAGATGTTTAAGCCGGATTGCTAAACAGTTATTTGATTTCAGGTATGCATGTCTAGTTGCAATCGAAATGACCGCATGCGTGTGTGGCAAAACGAAACCAGAAAAGTCAAACCATAAGCATGGTGAGGTTCCATTTGAAATGGCTTCACTAAGTGATCATCACAACGTTGTGTCATCGTAATGGCATCGCTTTTCAACGGAAGGTTAGAGACATCAAAAGAGATTTTGAATATTCAAACATGGGGTTCATATTTAGTGGCATTAAAAATAGCTGGGATGGAATTAGATGAGAATAGTGCGCATTTTCCTAAATTTAACGATTCTGCTCGATGAATACAGTACTGGTTGCTCATCTTGTTGCATTGATGAGCGACTTAAGCGTTTTAACAGAAAATCCCAGAATGATGCCCTTGGAACTTCATTTATAGCGACATATCATGAAGCATAGGAGAATTGACCATCATCGTTTGAATTCAGGGAAATCAGCCGGTGCCAATCCAAATGTGGTCGCTGCTAGACCCTAGCCTTAGCATCTCTTATTCGCACAAATGTGTTACACGCATTCACCCACTCGTGTGCTACGAAAGCACTCAGGCTGCGTTGCGACTAAGGGCAATAGCAGAGACATTCTCTCAGGGAGAGCAGTCCCTTTTGCTACCTAATGTTAATTATATCTCACTCTGTGTAGGGGTGTCCATTGCATTGAGAGCATTTTGCCTTCGCAAAAGTTGTTACTTAGTCGCAGAATGTAGCCATGATTTATCGCAGTTACCGCTAGAGGTGCCATGTTTGCAACGTAGTTGACGTGAGGAACCGTTAGCGTGTGTGTCAACATCTGTAGCGTTCGCTGTTTCGACGACCATGCATCACTGTCTCACACTCGGATTAAAGTTTACCTACTCACGGTAAGTAGAGAAGGGGATGCACAGCAAAGTATGCATGGGTTGGTGATGCGCTTGATGTCCTTGTAAAGGTTTTAAAGACATCATCACTCTCTTCCAGCACCATCTGGTCAAAGTCGTTGCACATTCAATGAGTCAGTGGTGAGTAAAGTATAAAATTGCATGCACGAATTTTATTCGAGTAGTGCACAGAGCCAAAATAAGTGTGTGAACGCAGAGTTGGCGTCCCTGAAATGTCTACTAGTAGATCAAGCCATCGTGTCGGGATGAAGTGGCGAAGAAGGAGTGTTATTTTTGTTAATATTAAGACATAACTACTAATTTGAGGAAATCAAGAGCTATCAATAAGGCGTCGAATCTGGTTTAGTAGGAGTAGCTGGCATCAGCAGCAGGTTACCCAATCATAAACACGAAAAGAGCTAGAATTACCGCTTGGTCGATGTGGACCGCATGAGCTCGAGATGATGGCAGCAGCAAAGTACAAGACCACTTGCAAATGATTCGTTACTGCTACATACTTTACTCCGTCAAGATCTTTAAGGTAATAGACCTCGTTGCATTCGCTCGTATGCAATTACATTTAAGGCAGCAGTCATGATTTACAAACCCGTTTCACTGCATCCAGATTTTTAACGATCTTCAATTAATCCGACTCTAAGCTGGAATAGGAACAGCTGTAAATAAATGGAATCCTTAACGCCATCAGCCATTTTGAGAATATCCGGCACTTCATCCCAGGTGGCCGATTTGGTAGTGCTGACGGCGAATGTCTTGTTGAGTGTGGAGAAATGGTGCGCAATTTGCGGTCAGGTGGGAATTTCGAGACATTAATTCCTCTCAACTGCGCCTTAGCTATCAGGCCTTCTGCTGGACACCCTGAAGATTCAGTAAGGGCACTGGCGTGGATTATAACTCTGGCAGGAATTTGTGCACCTAAATGGCAACCACTTTTGATAGTAATGAAGGTAATGGAAGACGCGAAGGCAACAAAGCCAGAGACCGCGGTGCTAGAGAAGACAGAAAGGAAATTGAAGATCAGGACCGACGATCATACAAAGGGGTTAATTTTAGTGCTGGAGCGCCTGATCTGATAAAAAGTGGTCTTGATTAGATCCATATTGCAGCATCTAGCGCTTTCACTTCTCCTGACGTCACCGTAATCCCTACCACACCAACGCTCGAACTTAAATCAACCTCATAGGGAGGAAGGAAAGGCAAATCAAGCGCTGTTCAAATGCAAATTTGGTCTGCTGATCTTATTAACTTGATTTGAGGTGCAAAGCACGCCCTTGCATCTGCATCTCTATGACTGTTTGCGTACCCCCGTGTCTGGTGCACGTCTATAGTTGTGCGTCAGTGGAAGCTTTCTTGAATCTTTGTAATGCCTACAGTTGTTTGTCGGCACTGGGGTGTCTCCTTAAAAGACAAATAAGCAAGTGCAGACGATGTTAGCCATCGACTTGACAGCTGTGCAGAACAAGTATTGGTGGTCATTAGGCCCAAAGCGACGCTCTTAATTTTACCGGTATTATTCAAAATGCAACTACTTAGATGCCGCAAATGCAGCAGCGTGAAACTAATCCAAGCTGTCTATATGAATCCCTTACTTTTATCCATGACAGTAGATGCACTAGCGAGGTTTCTCATGGTTAGACTCTCAACCTAGCGCAAAAAATGAATTGGGGAAGCCCTCAGAGACGGCTACATATCAGCGCAGTTGATCATACTACACCATTCGTGGTTCTTTCTAGAAACGAATAATCAGCATGTCATAACCGTAATACAACTCACAATCACTATTTAAACTGCTGAAAGTATCGGTTACCCAAAAAGCTCAATGCCAATCCCTTCAGAAAATCAATTGAATTCTAATGTATTTGAATGCAAAAATGGCAATTTTCGTCCAAAATTTGTCACTTTCTTTCATATACCCATCTGTTATGGGGCTGTATTCGTATTGACAAGGCCTTGTAATCAGCTCTACTAAGCCTGAACTCAGGGTGGAGCCTGTCTCTCAAGGTGTAGAGTTGGGGAAATGGTGCATGCATCACTACTGATGGGCGACTACTTAAACACGCGAGTAGAGCTTCCAATCACACGCTTTCCTTATGTCCAGTCAAGTTTACCCATCCTTAACTCATGCCATTATTTTAGCTACACTCGCATACGCAAATGCGCCTCATCCTCCGTGTGAGGGATAAGCACACTCAATACGTGGGACGGCTATTTATTGCCATTGAGCATGCACAGGCGAAGGAGTCAGAAAATGAGCAAGTTCCAGCTCATTGGCACACTACTATAATGGCTGGATATTTCAGCGTCTGTGAAGAAATACGATAACTGACCTTGAGCGGTGGCATGTAGTCGTCCTCACTCTACCAGCCATATTGCAACAGCCTTTTCCATTTTACATTTGTGTGATGCTGATGTGGCTGCATTGCTGTGCTCAGTGGAACAAACTTATGTGGCTTACTTCTATAATTTAACTTAACTGATAATACTCTAATCAAAATCTTCTCTTTTTACTATCCTATTTCTACATTTCGGTTCACAATTTCTAGTCCACTGCTTGCGTCAATCTTGCCCGTCTGCAGAAACTCATTCAAAGAGCATCCACGCTCCAACAAGACTAATCAATCAACCAACAAGAAGCGAATAATTATTCCAAAGGGTGTTTTTAAAATGATCTTTCATCCGTCGCTGTTTTATTCCATCAGTATCCCTTTTTTCCGATTGCTTAAATTTTGTTTAATCAAAAATAACGCATTTATGCATTTTATGGTAAGTGCAACCAAAAATACGTTTGCTCCTGTAAAGCTTTGCAGCGTTCTACAGGTCCATTCTTCGTCCCTGACTGCCTCTGCATTCCATGGTGCATAATTTGGTTCTAGAGACAGTGCTACAAGGTGAACGCCTAAGTCTGTACCTTATTTGCTTGCTTGACGCAACATTTGGAGGCTCTAGTACCCATGAGTTGGAAGGAGTTTCTTCCAGTCAACTAATCATGCATCCAATCTTTGTTAACTGCAATTGAGCGTGGCGCGATTTTGACTGAACTTGTGGTCATGCTGCCAAGCAGAACCGTGAAAAACGTCGGTTGGTTTATGCAGTCGTCTTCATTGTCTTAGGCTTGAGGACTGTGTTTCTAGTCAACAGAGGGGCACGAACACATGGACATGGATAAAGCTTATTTGACACAGTGTGTCAGCATCGAAGCAAGTAGGCCTGCAAAGCGGCGGCTAGTTTGAATGTACTGTCAAAGTAAAGGTAAAGAAAAGAATTAGGCGTATTGCAGTGGGAACATTGATAACGTCAGTTATGTGGGTACGGACGAAACCTTAATGGAAATAGAAGTCCGTTAAAATTTGCAATTGAGGAATGAATAAACAACCTAAAACATTTGAATAATAATGCAAGGAGTGGAAGTGTACACACTCTTTATCTTTGATAATAAAATGAAGCGAAACACTAAGAACTTACTGAAACGGAGGCAGTAAAGTTAATGCTTGGTTCTTTCGAGGCATATAGGAGCTGAGTGCTCACTGGCCTAGTCTATTGGTTGTGCCATCAAGGCGGAGCCACAGATTGCAGAGAAACAAGCAGTTTCGCATTCGAATATGACGGTGTGCCTCCCAGCGGCCGCACTACGACCGCCACACTACAGGTTCGATTCAGGTAACTGCCGCCAGAACAATGAACTGATGCCGCATTTGTTCATTTACATTAATGCGTCTGTGGCACAAGCCAAGATGAGCAACCGTCTTTGCCTAGTGAATGACACGTGTCACATGCATGTGGCACAATGGAGTAATTGCCCGTTTCAAGTAAAAACAGCCGCTACTTTCTAAAGTCAACCAGAATTATTTGTCTAAGGATAAGATATTGCCTTAACTTTATTAATGACATCAGCTGCTTAGAAGCTAATATGTTTGCAAATGCTGATCTGATTTCACAACGAAAAGATACACAACAGACAATCAGTTTCTACAGTTTGACGCCCTCGAAATCCCTCAATTTCTCACACTCTCAACCTGGCCATCAACTCTGACCAGGTGCAATTGACTCACCGAGTTTCTTCATGCACACTTCTCTGCGTTGTAGAATGAGCATCAGATTAGGCGGTCAATGAGATCCCAACCACGTAAACGCAAGCCCAATTCAAAGCGGTTGGTGGATAAAGGCAGCAGATTTTATTTAAATTGCAGATGCTCTCCCTTATCCTCACCAAATGCATTCAGCAGTGCAAAGAGTTAGGGAAGTTCCACTCACCACTCATCTTCTCAGGCAAGCATCCCTCCTCCTCCGTGC
Source organism: Taenia hydatigena (assembly GCA_036345935.2). NCBI lineage: Eukaryota > Metazoa > Platyhelminthes > Cestoda > Cyclophyllidea > Taeniidae > Taenia > Taenia hydatigena. The sequence goes on from JADWOT020001183.1 coordinate 78,105, forward strand.
TTTCAGCAGTATGCTACTTTACCAACTTCTGCACACTAAAACTTTAAAACAGGTCTTCGAGGCGGATATAGATCCATGATTGGTCCGCTTCGAGCATCACTCTTGGCTGTATTATGGCTACGAAGGCACGCAAAGTGCCTCCAATTTTACTCCGCTAAGCAAGGAAGCCTTATTAATGATGCCAAATTTATAAATCAAAATCTTGAAAGAACATAAACGCGAGGAACACTATATTTGGTAGAAGTGGAACCACCCTATCGAAGGGCTAAGTGTTTCTGTCAAATAGCGCTCAGACAAGCCGAAATGGGATCAGTGCAAACAGTATTTTACAGGCAAAACTAGCTCTAAGGGAAAATATGCTTTCTTTGATGCATGCTGCGCAATCAGGCATATTTTAAACACATTGCCTTGCCAAATCAAACCTTTTGGTTTCGTGGTCCTACTAAAAAGCAGTAAGTAGGGGAGGTGGAAGGGGACGTGGACCACGAAATTGATATGACTCAAATGACCGTACATCAAATTTACAATTTATTTGGTTGCCGTCCATCCTTGCCTCCGATGCCAACCGACGAAAAGAAGCAGCACCTGGAAGGCGATGAAGGTGGTAGAGAAGTGCAATTCAATCCACGTCAGGATTACTAATGTAAGATGAAGGTTCGCCACTGCCATAACCATCAAAGAATCGCTGAAATGTCTGTAGCTAAGGTTATAAAGTTTGACATGATTATAACATTTCGTTGCAATAATTTGCTGATAGCAACACACGGTAGCCTGGATTCCGCCCTATGTTGACAGCAGTTTAGGCCAAAATTTTCCCTTCTTTGATTTTCGATTGCCTTTCTCTTTCTTAGCAGGACCCATCATTAGTGACGTGGGTCTGGTTAAGGCATGTCTAGAGAAGGAAGTTGGAAGAGGCAACTTTAGTGCATTCCACCGCAGTATGTGTTACTCGGGTCTTATACGCGGGCTGAGGCTAGCGGTGAATGAGATTTATAACGACTTTAATGTCAAAGCTCTTTTTAAGAAGGAAAAGATTATTCAATGACCTTCGCAAAAAAACGTACTGTGCGTTTTTGGTCTCTGCTTTGATACCACCGAGAGAGGCATCAGCAGGTAGGTAAGGAAGAGAAGTAATGAATCACGAGAAGGAAGGACATGAAAGAAGGTAAGAAAGAGAGAATGGTAAGGAGATGAATGAGAGAAGGGGTTTCCTCTAATGCCAGTGAGAAGCTAGGTCTCATCCCGCTCTTGTAATTATTTGATCAGTTAACCGCAAAATCTCTCCGGACAAAAATGGAACTTGTGAGCCAAAGTCTATCTACCTTACTTAACTAGGCGGGTTCTAACTCTTTACTATCTTGATATCAACAGATTCAAGATGTTTGCAAGTGGTACTATATTGGGACTGAATTTAATGATCCGATTCTTTCCTTAGAGTCAGTTATACAAAAGTTACTGATATGACATCCACCCAGACGCATGCCATCTCATCCGCAAAAAGAATTAAACTGTCTGATGAGGGGCAGGTTGCAGAAACAGCAAGCGCCAACGATTTTTGCACCATCTGTAAGGAATGAGTGAATGCATTAAGGGCTAATGAAGCGCTTTGGCCGATAGTTATGTCATGCATTCGTGACGTGGTTCAGCACTGCGCCATTCGCAACACAAAGTTATCGTATAATTAATTGAAATTGTAAGGGCTGTGCAATCATGCTAAATCACATAGGCTCCATCGCCTTCATGCACATCCACGCCGTTATTTGCCGCATTGCGTTGTTAAGCGCACTCACTTTCCATTGCACAATGCAATTCACTCAGTCGCAAGATATTCCTTGTCCTCTGGATACTTCTGTGGTCACTGATATGTCGCGGTAAGAGGATGTGGGCCATTCGCCTAAAATAGTGTTCCACATTAATAACGTCCAGCGTTGCAGTTCGCCGTTCTTGTGACAAAGCCAACGCAAACCACCTTTGCCTGGGAGGCTGACAATGGTTGTCTAGTTTCCAAACTTGCCCATGGTTCGGTTCAATCAAAAAGTTGTGCTCCGAGATCTAAATTCTCGGTGCTGTTGGTGGTGCGTATGTACCTTCAGAGGACGTAGAGAAGACAGCTCGACCTCTGACACCTTACCGTGCCAATGAATATATCCATGAGAGCTGGCGGTCAGATGGGAGGCTAGCTGTTCAGGTGGATGGCTCAGCTCTCAGTCATTTAACAATTCGGCTGACAGCTAATTTAGACCTGACTAGTCGGCCGTCGAACGTGGCTGTGGCTGCAGATAAAGCAGACGCTGCCAACAAGCATCACATCTTACTAATATTTATACGCGGAGAATGTTGTCGCAATGAAGTGTGCGACTGTCGTGCTCCCAAATCCCACTTAAACCACCAATGCTCTCTTGATGATGTGATACTATGATGGCAAGATGGCGCATGAGCCCCAAGATTAATTCCAAATATGCATACAACACTTACACGGGCAGTTGAGCCATGCACATGTTAAAAATGTTGGACTCCTCATGCGGAAGAAGCCAGCAAACTCACTTCCACAGTTCTGTCATGTTCCTGTTAAGAAGGCATTACCCTGTTTCGCATTAAAAAATCAACCTCATGGTACTTGAACCTTGACACTCATGCGATTTGAGGTCAGCCTCGGACTCGAGTTGAATTCTTATTATGATTACGACTGCGCACCTTAACTCGTAACGCTCACCAACCTTAAGTTGATGCCCTCTCATTCGAACAACACTTATAGAGCGTAAAGCTGATCACTAGGGAGCGAAATCAAAGTTTTCTAATCTTCGAATCTTCATTCCTTAGTATTCATACACAGTGATTGCAGAGAGTTAAAGCCAAGCCAATCTGTTATCTACGGCTCGACAATTTTAAATCACTTTCACTCTGTTCCGAATCCACCCACTGCATACGTAAAAAGCGTAGGTCTTTTCAAGTATCGTTGTATAATATTTATTTTAAAGGCCTTTAAACACTTCATGGAATGCCGTCATAGACTGACTAGTCGTAAACAATCTTGAGCGTGTAAACCTCTACTCCTTCTCCATATGATATGGAGACAGGCCCACTGTACCATCTCCACCAAATTAATCGTCAAATCGTTTTGACACTGGTTGCACCAAATGCGACAACTATCAGGTAAGTTTAAAAAAGGGAGAAAGTCGAAGCCACCTAAAGCCTTGAACATCTTTTGCATGCAGTCCAAGTTTGGGAGGGGATCCAACGTTTGCCACATTGAACCTGTCACAACAAGCGTTTGCTTTGACGAGATGCCATTGGCTAGGGCTTTCAGGTGTCCACAATCCCGATGCTCAAAATCCGCATAATCAAGATATAAAATGACACAGTCATAATCGCTCAGCTGCATCCTTTCTCCTCCTTCTCCACCTTCTTCGGACCATTCACACACGTCCAGTGTGGTGCCACCCACTGTCGTTAAAAAGTGAAGCCACTGGTTTGAAAAGTTCGGGACATCCTTAGACACATCCAAGATGAGACGAGTAGAGGGGGCAGAATGCAGTACTGGCAAGTCGCATTTGTAGCGGCTCATCCCGTATGGCGACATTCTTGTGCAACGACATGGTGTGGTGATCAAACAGCTAATAGGAGCTTGTGCATTAGCAGAAAACATTTCCGACGCTCGACAAAGAAATAGCTCCTCTTCGCTATTGTAATGCTCCATTGCGTAATCAAATAAAAGAGGTAATATCTCTGTTTTTGCCAAGAAAAGTATCCTGCAGAGGTACCCGTCCAGCCATTTCATATCCTTTACTCCGTGGTGGATACTAAGTGTTTGAATGGGAAGGTTTTGAATTAGTCGCTCATCTGCTGATTCCTCCTAAAACAGAACACTTAATAGTGAATCTCAGCAATTTATAGCAAAAATATGAATGCGAAAGGGACTTTGCAAAGTCATGCAATGGACGTAGAGTTAATCAGACCCACATAAGACATTACCACGAGAAATCTGATGTAAACTATCCAAATGAAGCCTCTTTTATGCAATAGGCGACCAACATCCAGTTCTAATCACTTCTCATATCCAGTCAATCAGCAAATGAATAAGGAAAGGAGAGTAAATCAAACGACTGATAAAGGGAACCCACTATTGGCATGAGATGCCAGCACAAGTGTTCTGTGTGGCAATGATGTTTGGGCTTATATGATTTGAGCCCAGTGAGAGTAATTAGACTGGCCAAATCTCACTGCCATCACACTGATTCCTTTCGTTCCGTCTGGATGAAGTTGGTGCGGTTGCGACGTCCAACTATCGCCTTTGTCAAAACACAAATTGGGATGACTAAAATTTGGAGTTGTGCAGTCCCTGCATACAATCATACCCACATGACTAGAGAGCGAACTAATCTGAATTCAGTCGGTGCCTTAGCCATTATTTTTATTATTCGCCATTTTACTGACTCTTGTGTGAATGCATTACAATGTTATTTTCAGTTTTAGATTTCCAGAGAGGCTTGCACTCAGAATTACATCCGAGGCCAGTGTCCCCCCTACACCACCATGCCGTACTTTTCCGCTGACCACGATCATGATGGTGCAAAAGTAGTTGATTCCCAAGACAAAGTAGGAAGAAGCTTAGTCAGGCATTTTTAGCCGGATATAGTCAAAATGAAGCATGCTAGAACATCTCTTGGGTTTGCTTAGGGTTTGAGATGTGTATGAAAGCTTTTTGAAGCCTAGAGTGTAGGAAAGAGGAAGATCGCCTAGTCATGGGTTATTTGGCCAAATGACAGGATGAGGTGTGGTTGGCTTTGTGCTTTGTTGAGCTGACCCTCACAAAGCTCGTGTATTTTTTTGATCTCAGGCGTGATCAGCTTGTTGGGAGTATTTGTTCTGATGTAGTGGGGCTTCTAGACCACAGTGTGTGTCGCAAGTGACTGTCTTATGCGTAAATGTAAACGGGCGAAAACCGCTAGACTGAATTATGCCCAAAGCACAATATCTGATGGAAAGCGTGTGCTGCGTAGGTGACAGGCTGTGACCAAACTTTGCGGTGCTATTTAGTCCCCTTGGTTCGTTCCGTACTTTCCAAAAATGCCTTGTGAGGCGTCAACAGTCCCTGTCCGCTTACAATCAGTTTAGCTTCTGATTAACAGCTGTTATCTTCAAACGGTTCAGCGCTGCCTCTGTGCATAATTTCCAGAGTTTGCACAAGTCAAGCTTACTGAAGTTGATGCGTTGAGATTATAATTCCTCCATTGTTTGCTGATAAAGGGCCTAATTTATCCCACGCAATTATTTTTTATTTAAGACTAAGGGAAATCGACAAGTATCTGAATTGTTATCAAAGACTCATTAAGAGTTTACACTAAGTAACGGCAAGTAAAAGCGCAATAGTTTTAAAAGTGGAAGTGACTTGAGAACCCATTGGCAGTATTCTGACACTCAAATTTTATTGGCTGGAAAGGCTAGTCATGCCAATTAGACCGAACGAAAGTGCTCTTTACCTTATACAAAAATTCAAAAATAAGATGCCATTTAAAAACTACACGTCTACTGCCTTTTGGTGTGTAGATTGAGGCATTTCGACAGGTGGTGATGAGAGCATAATTTTGGAATTATTTTAGTGGTATCAAACGGGTACCTTTGTCGGCTGGTTTTAAGTAGTGGTTCAGCATTTGACAAAACCATTGCAAATGAATCACGTCCTTCCGAACGTGGTATAGTCACGCTCTCATCAGCGTTGAAGTTGATAATACGTTTGCGCTTCTTTGAACCGCCATTTAAGCGTGCGTGCACTAACCGCGGCGGCAATGGTTTGTCCTGGCTCCAAATTTAGAAAGTTATGGGTTTTAATGGAGAGGAGATTAGTTAGGCCCTGCAACTCATCGCCAATCCTCTAGACAATCAGACAACCAAGAAGAGGGCCATTAAGGTGAGTTCTTCTGCGCACCGCAGAAGGACTGATCGCCTCAGACTATACAATTTTAGGGACCACTAAGATCGACACAAATGGGATAAACCCGTATGTCAGTGTAGTAGAGGGGACAATTCAGCTTGTGCGGTTCGGTGTGTTCTTACATGTCTCTGTATAATTGAGATGAATATGAAATAGCCCAACATCAATGTGTGCTGCTAAGTGCATGAAAGGACGGTTTTGTGGCAGTGGTAGTGAGGAGCTTGGCAGACAAAAGCAAGCTGTCAAAATAAATAAAGTTGAGCAGTCAAATGTGTATTTTACCATTGATCTCAGCTTATGGGGAAATCAAAGCACCTGTGTTCGTGGTTTGACGGGCAGCTGATTAATAGCAGTATCAGACACAAGCAATACGAATCTGTCCATTTGCTGGGTTTAAGCTATCTTATACGACGACTACATTCTGTGTCTTACTTGACGTTTGGTGTTCAAATCAAAGCAACCGAAGGCATCTTACCGATTATTGTTAAGGGGTCTCCATGCAAGATGGGAGTTATCAGCACAGTGAGGCAGAGTTGAAGCATCATCTTCGGTCCTGATACAAATTGTTTTCCTAATTCCCACGTTGTGAACTAATAAATATGTGATAAAATCATGTGAGCTCATGAAATAGACTGTTCTTGGCTTACATAGCGGGCGGCGCATTCATACGCATACTGTGACTGCAATACTTTGTTTATTTGGACGGTCAGTTTTAATCAGTGTCACAGAGGTGGCCGCATTGCCCTAGCTGCAAAGGCTGATCTGCACGTACCCTTGAGCCATGCAAGCGGTTGTGCTGGATTCCATAGCAGGGAAACCTACTGCAGCATAATAGCCTCCACCTTCAGCTTTGTGGCACTTTCTTTTCCTGTTATGAGCTGTGACACTTTAAGTTTGTAATTTGCACTAACATAAGAGAAGATGCACGCAAGCACCGGGACCGTAGAGGTGAATGGATTTGCAGTGGTCCAAACAGTGGATGAAAATCCATCAATTCTGACGACTGTGGGATGTAGTACCGAACTGCTGACGCAATCATTGAATGTTTAGTGGCTGACGCTTTTGAAAAATCAACTCCTCTTTTATGCAACGCAGCTTTTGACCTCCTCACGTCAGCCACCAGCATTCATGCACTTATTTCAGCATAGCCTTCTCAGTCCGAGGAGGGCTGATAGTATGTTTCCATGCATGAGAGCTGCTAAACTGGTAACTCTCGTAACTCGCACTTCTCGCCATTCAATAGAGCATGGCTGTTTTCATAGAAGTGCGACATAGAATCAGCAGTAATTACGCAGTCACCTCTCTAATTAATTACAATTAAGAATGTGCTATTTTAGCACTGTGATCTCATAGGACATTTAAGGTTGCTGTTGGAGCATAGGAAAATAAAGCGCTCATCCCATTCGCTGCAGGAATGTCTATGCATTGAATGGTGCACGCCATTCAAAATATTTGTGCGTAAAGGCCTATATTTAGTCAACTGTAAAAATGTCGAAAAAAGCAGACATCATCGTCTTTTCCTGCCCATCGATAAGGCGGCAACGAGTCCGTCATTCGAATGGGACAGAAAAGCGCTCGAGTAAGCCATCCCTGCAAAGGGTTTCCTCACTTTCCCATCGCAACGCATGGAGTTCTCCTCAACGCCCTTCCCGTAATTACGTAGAAATAGATTTTGGTTTTAGAAATCTTTGTGCATTTCTTTCGGATTGGATGTAGACTTATTAAGTTGTCTTCATTATGGCCAGTCTCTTTGCACCATCAGGCTACGAGATCAGAATTCTCGCTTTAAGACTTCAAATGCACTGTGTAATTTGTCGATCCCGGTTAAAAAAAAGGCAACATCAATGAGATGAGAAATTGATTAACAGCATTAGTGATTACATAAGAGACTAAAGAGAGAGCTTGAAGTGTCGCCATCTCCGTCTCCGCTCAAATACGCAGTCTGAATCATTATAAACGAAGTTGAGTGGCGTTGAAACAAGACTCCCATTATATGCTACGTTTCGCAACTGCAATAAGTATCCGTTCACCTGCAATCGGTGCTTTTTGTCTACCACCTGATGCCAATCTCTAAGGCGTCTATTATTTCAATTTGTTAACTCATGCCACTCTTTTCTTGTCAGTACCAAATATTGTAAGTCTTATGGGTTTGTGACTGCAACTGCAGATGCAATCCAGTCTTTGCTTTCCACATCAGCACATCATTATTTGCAATCGAGCGCAATCCCTCGCCATTCCATGCAGCTTTCAACGGACTGAGTCATTTGCAATGATCATAGCGCATGGTGAAACGTGGAAAGTATACGATGCACCAACATCAAGGCTTCACACGCGCGATAACGTGTAGCCTGAAGTTGAAACAGCTTTTGGATAGACTGAGTAAACAAGTAATGCAAATGATCGGCACTTGTACTAACCGTGAATTCAACTGACCGCTGCAATGACATCAATGCGTCATGATGCGGTCCTTGCGAATCATCGATTGCTCAAGTGTGGAAGGAAGGTTGCACGTGAAAGTGAATTACCATATGGGAGTGTCTGCAGCTCACAGAAGACGATATTGAGGCTTTCTTTACTGCGACGCAGCCAACATCGCGGCTGCTGTGCGCACCCAGCTTCACAGGTTCACTTCTACTTTCACTGGTCTCAGCAATCCAGCGTCAGATGGAGCTTATGACACCATCAGACATCAGTCAAAGCATGCGCATTCCAATTGACGGGATTTGGACAGTTGATTTAATATAACGTCGGGTAAACTTGCACAACCGTCCGGTATTGCTAGAGGGAGTAATTGTTTTCTTAACCTTCCTTCGTTCCATCCTATATCAATTTGCCATCGATAATCACGACAGCAGGGAGTCATTGACGCTCCAGCACTATATGATGGAACGGAATCACGTAAATTTAAGTTTTGCTTCCATGGTAGGTAAGTAGTTGCAAGTACGTCTACTTTAGAGTCGCCGAGTCCCCTAGCAACCATTCAGAAGGACTCATCACCCTGCCCTCGTAACCGTAGCGCCACTCTGTTTTTATAGTTCCAAAAACTAAGAAGAGATATGTGGCCTTTCAGGGAGTCATCAATACCAACTTTGTCCCGTTACGCATTTGCATTGCCGAATCGTTGTAGTGTTTGCATAAAGTTAAAAATTTATGCCCGAATTTGACGCCGGTAAGGGAACCAGCAAAGAATGACCAAAATGCGGTCGCTAAATTCTTACATCCAAACCAGTCCACATTACTAAGCAGCAGTCGGAAGTGAGTAGGGATCCATTGTCTTAGAAGTGTCAGAATGAGGGCAAGAAGTGCGTCTGCAGTCTACGAGTTTGATTCCAGTCAAATGTGCAGCACAGACAGAGAGGATCTACCTATCGGTCATTGTAAAAAGCTGCAAATTCATTTTAGCTACTTCTATAAAGTCGCCTCTGCTCTGGAATAGATGCGCATTTTTCATGTTTTTGCTAATTCTTTCTTCCGTGAAAAAATTTTAGCATCAAAATGGCCCAAGATGCAGTGTTCTCGCTGCCTTGTTTTCCTTTTATTTGAGGTAGACCAACTTTTTAGATACCTATTCTAGTTAAATGAATCAAAACAACAAAGGGTATCGACACTCGTTTGAAATCACCGTTCGCTGTGAAAATAACAGGAAGTAATCATTTTTTCCAACATTTAAATGGCAAAATACGACTGTGCAGTCAGTGCGGCGGCTTTTAGAGGGTTGTAAACTTCATCACCTTGGTCGTCGATGAAAGGTTATGACTTATTTGGTCATGGTTTGCTGTTTTTATGCGCCCGATTTAAGCATCTTAGGATGCCATCCACAAGCGAAGAGTGCCAGCGCACGCTGATATGACCCACTGTGCTACTTAATTTGGGACGCCATTCCCCCATGGCAGAAAGGAAGTCAAGACATTTCGACCTCAGCAGGTCTCCTTCTGGAAGGACTTGCACAGAAATGGGCGTGACACAGGAGTACCATCGCAATGTCAAGGAAGGCTTTTCCTGATATGTGAGGAATGCTTTGCCTTAAATGAGACCGACGTTTCAATGTACGCAAATAATATTACTGATCGCCCTTGAGCGAAAATCCCTCCATCAATTAGCGCTGAATAAGCCAAATTATTAATCCATATGCTGCATTAATGCTTCCATTTCCATGCTAATTTGGGCGTTGTTAGGCATCTTAAGGAATGAATCCATCTCTGCGAAGTGTATCCAATTTACGAGGCGTTGGGTTAAGAACCTATTTAATTTATTTAATGCAACAACTGTGACCGTCTGCCTCCCCACAACAAACCGTCTTATCAAAGACGCGTGAGATCTGTCAGAGAGGCTGATCGAGTAGCCATTCTTCAGACGTGCTTAGGTCAATGAACTTCGATGCTCGTGACTGAGCATAAGAGGAAGCAAAATGAAATGACTTATTTTTGGTACCCTTTTTATATGGCACACATTCTTTGTTCTTGAGTGGCCTTGGGTCTAGAGGAAGCAAATGAGGCGCAAGTATTCCATATCTTCCAGTCGATGGGGCCATGTGACTTAGGACTAGTTATAGGCAACTGAGTGTTCCAAGCACATCAATTACCATGATATGCACCATGTCATAAGGCATTCAGTTACTTTGGGTCAACTTACAGTCAACTTGCGATGCTGGTGAAGTGCAGCGCTGTTATTATCGCCTGTAAAAGCTCAACGTTTAAATGGCAAATTTAATGCAGAGCCAGTCTCATCGACTGTTCCACGACCGCCACACCACAGGTTCGATTTAGGTAACTACCATCAGACTAATAAACTTATCTCGTCTTTGTTCGCTTACATTTTTCCTATTTAGTACGTCTGTGGCACGAGCCAGGACGACTGACTGTCTCTGCCTATTGAATGGTACGCATCAAATGCATATGACGCTAGAGACATTGCCCGTCTCAAGTGACAACAACCACAACTTTATAAAAACGACCAGAACAATTGCTGAAAGAAAAAGACATCACATTAATTTACTGATACTATTAAATTCTTAGAAGCTGCTGTTTGTAAATGCCGATCTCTATTACAGCGAAATGATGCACAATGCACAATCAGTTGCTACAAACTGGTGCCCCACATCCCCTAGTTACTCACATTCACAGCCAGGCTGTCTCCTCTGGCCAGCAGCCAGATCCTTCGTGCACGCTTCTCTGCGCTGTGGAATGGACATCAGGTTAGGCGATCAGTGGGATCCCAACCACGTAAACACATGTCCAATTCGAAGAAGTTGGTAGGTAAGCATGGCAGATCTTATGTATACCGCAATTGCTTCCCTAGCCTCACCATCTGCAGTCCGCAATGCAAAAAGCATATGAAAACTCCACTTGGCGTTTGCCTTCTTAGGCAAGTCACCTTCATCCACCGCGTTTTCAACAGCGCACTACTTCACCGACATGTCCGCACCAAAACATCAAAGCACCTCTCTGTGCTGCACTATCTGTATGAATGCATGCAACTTGCCTCCACATCTGCATCCCTAAACAAGGAAAATAATTTGATGGCGCTAAATTTAAAATAAGTGAAATTACAAGGATGAAAATGCGCGGGTCACTCTGCAATGTAGACTTGAATCCACCTAACCAAAGGGCTAGACGTTTCTGTCAAACAACGTTCAGACAGTAAGTTGAAATGGTTGCATTTTACAACCAGGCACACTTTGACCGCATCAGCTTATCAACTGTGGCATTTTTGCTTTGTGGTCCTACTGAAAAGTAACAAGTAGAGGCGGTCGAGAGGGAGAAGGAACCGCAATACTGAGTCGACTGCAACAGATTTTAAAGACAGCGCACCATTGCGTTCGCTTGTCATTTTACGTTTCACGCCATTCTTACCAGATCTGTAAAAAGGAGCACAAGTTTTGGACGCAGACAAGGCGGATTAGGTGTAAGTAATATGGGGCCCACATCAGGGCCATCAAGACCTAGACATCCAACCAAGCAAAGAACATACAAGCCCATTAATGATGGCTGACTGACTTACCGAACGTATGAGTTCGTGCCGCTGACAGACCTTCACTCTTCCGTGGTGAGGAGAAGAGAAGGGAGAAAGGCATAGAGGGAGGATAAAAGAGGTGTTTGCTTTGGAATCCCTGAAAGTCAAGCATTTCTGACTTGCGAGAGTGCAGCAATTTTGATAAGCTCGTGTTGCCAGTAGACAAGTGGGTGGCGTGCATGCATTCAGAGGACGCACCCTAAACACCATCCAAGGCAAATTAGAGTGAGAAGGTGGGAGAAGAAGGAGAGGAGGTGTTGAGTTAAAATAGATGAGTCAGAAGACTGATAGATAAGCCGGTCGGTCAGTGTATACGTGGATGCCTAGGAAAGCGGACAGGGACGCGGTACAAAGTGGCACTGTCGTGCGTCTGAAGTCACTCTGTTTGCTTACAATCAGCTTGGCTTTTGCTTACTAGTTTCCCTTCTCAACCAATCTACCGCTACTTCTGTGGATAATTTTCAGAGTTCGCAAAAGCCAAGCATACTGAAGTTGATGCATTAAGCTTAGAATTCTTTCCTTATTAGGTGATGAATGGCTTAAATTCCCGCACATTAGCATTTCTTGCCAAAGAATAACATAAAACGATAATTATTTGCATCGTTATCAAAGATTCAGGAAGAGCTCACACTAAATAACGGTAAGGTAACATTCAGTTGGTTTAGAAGTGGAAGTGATTAGAGAACTCAATGATAGGAGGAGTCAGTCATGCGAAGTAGACAGAACAAAAGTGCCTTGTGGCTTCTTTTTCAGCTAACTTCAGCCTTTTTACTCTTACTGCCATTTTCGAAGTCCTTGCACTTTACTTCATTGCAGTACTTTACCAAAGAAGTCATCTGTGCACTTGTCGCGTGATTTTGGTGGTACCATACGCAATTACGCGTTGTCACAAAATAATCACACAGGTGTACAGTAGGTGGTCATGCATCAAGTGATGGAGAATAATTGGTACGAGCTAACAAGTGAGGTGGCCTTCAAATGTGATTTGGGCCTAAGGGACTAAAATTGTGCGACGCTTTTTCACCATCCTTGGCTCGCGTACGCATAAAAACCTGCTGCTCACTCTATTGGTCCCTCTATGGACCTCTGAAGTGTATGGTATGTGTGAGCAGTAAATAAATCAGAATGCCACCTAGTCGTATAACCGATCTAGTCGTGACTCGTCTGCTATTTGACTTGTTTAAGAAGTGTGAGTACAATCAGAGGAACTCTTTAATGAGCTAATGATAAAATTTTGGGGAAGGCAACAACTCCCCTGCCCCTAAGCCATTTAACAAAATAATTGTCGACATTATGTGCAGCCTTCAGCTGGCTGACAAATCCGCGCATTTCTCATCGCTCCAGCATCTGGCATACCTTTAAAGCCACGTTATTCGCTGCTGAGTTGTTCAAAATGTTGATTGGCGTCACAAGGGTTGCCTAATATTGGTTGCCTAGCTGTCGCAACAGGCATGGCGACTAATAACAAGTGAGTAGTAATAAAGTAGATGGACGGATGGATGATTCAATGGGGAGCTGATAAAGGATTGGGTAATTGATGCAAGATTCGCTTGAACTTCAGTTATCATAAGCTGTTTTAACACGCACTTGATGGGTGGATAAAGGCAAAGAAATGGAATCGTCTTGAACACATGAAATTGATCGAGGTAGGTAGGCAAGCCTTTACATGATTATATCTTCCAGTCATCCTTGGCAAAGCAGTTGGGCGTGTGGCTGGGAACAGGTGCATAAATATCCTGCAGAAGAGCACAGACAAAAGCCAACTCATTGCTTTATCTCTCCTCTAGTGGTACTGTAGTGCATAGTATTGATGTTGACCACGAAGTATAGGTGTGTCACTTCCTGAGGTCATTTCCGAGCCTAATAGTCAGCGCACTAATGGACTCAAAGCATAGTAACGGAGGTCAACGCAAACTCACTGTTTGGCTGCCGCCGCACGTTGTAGCTTAAAATTCTACTGATCACGAGAAAGGAGAGCAATATGTGCAATGCGCGTACAATCATATAAAATTACGACCTCAAAACCAAAATTACTGGAAAGGGCCGATGTAGATTTAGCAGACTTTCTTCGTTATTTGCGTATTTACGTCTTGCCTGTAGATCAGGTCAACTTCGAATGCGTAGTAGTGGTAGTAGTGCCGAATATTGTACTAGTGCATTTCTAATCGTCCAGTTGATTCTTGTGTTGATTCCTTCCTTAAGCGCACAACGTTTATTAATTTGTGTACGTAAAGTAAATCTGATTTTCACGATATCGTAGGGAGCGCGACTCGTTAAATAAGACGTTCGCATTATGGGGTCCTCCGTTATACCCGTCCAGTTTTCGCATTACTTTTGGAAGGTGGCGCAAGTATTTGCCTAATTTCTTGTGCTCCTTTTCCTTATTTTTATCGTTTTGAAAATCGCTGCTGCAGTTCATTGTCTGTCGTTGCTATGGTTCCTACCTAGTGCAACCAACATCGATTTGACTAGCAAGGCCTAGCTTGTAAGGATTGGAAACCTCCTGTAGAACTTGTTCCTTTTCGCTGACAGAGACTGTCTTCATTTGCAGTAAATGTGAAGCGAAAAACTTTAATTCAGGTCACCTTTAAGCGCACCTTTGTTTATGTCGCTTTTGGTCTTTTTTAGATTGATCTATCATTTGTTGTTCTTTTCACTTGTTTGAATTGCCATCTTAGATGGACATTGGCTATGTTTCAGTGTATTACGTGGCTGTGTTGCGTACATGTCCTGCCAACAGCACTGCAAAGAAGTTGCGCTGTACTTCAGTGGCCAGTCTCTGCCCTGTTCTGCTCTGCCGAGTGTTGGGACTCGGTACGACCCTCCTTAAGTGGTGGGAAGAATGAGTTTGCAAACCTACAGTTAAACGCAATTATGTGTGTCCTTCCATGTTTAATACATCTTGCTGTTTTTAACTTGCCCGTTTCGATGGGATTGATCTCTTCTATTGCCTGCAGTTTCCGGTGATTTGAATTTGCATAAATTAATGACAATCGAGTGGAGATGATTTTAAGGTTATTGGCAAGGTAGTAGGTGTACTCTGCTTAAAGCATTTTATCTTTACAATATCTTTTTTCGTTGCCTGGTTGTTTGCGTATGCTTCTGTGCTCCGCTGACTAGCCATCATTCGTGAGTGCTGTTTGAGTGGATGTCTTCGTCTGCTGCTTGCTTTGACGATTGCTGGTTGCTTTGTTTTTTTTTGGATGGAGAGGGAGTGGTTGACCTACGCTTACCTGCCAATTGCCTCGTTGCTGTCCTAGTTAGTTGGGTCGCTAAGCTCTTAGAGTGGGCCTCTAGTTTCTGTAGTTCTTGCCTTCATTCACTGCTTATGCCAATGGTTGAAGCAGTCTAGATATTCCCAAAAAAGTTTGTGTTATTTCTAACCTACGCCTACCTACCACTTGCCTCGTTGTTTTCCTGGTCAGTTGGCGTGGAGGGTCGAGCGGTTCTGAGGTGTTTCTATTAACAATTAAGGGAGCGTTTCTTGAACGAGGTTACTCGTGTTACTGTGCTCCGTCAGTCGCCACTGCGGGCTGTTTGGGCGCCTTCGCCAACACTCACGGAGACTGAAGCAACCCATTTATTCATATTACGATGCACATTGTCACCTGTGGTTGCTGCCTTCAAAAGAGAGAGCGGTTGACCCACATTCGCATACCACTTGCTGCGTTGTTGCCGAATGCACTTTCTTCTCTTAAAGCACTGCGTGCCAATCAGCTCATCTAGCTATCCACCTATGCACTAAACAACCGGCCTACCTATCGGTCCTTTAATCCATCCTTTTAACTCAGCACTTCCTACCTTTCTTCTGCTTCGGTATTCTCACTCTATTTTGCTTAGCTGGTGTATAAGGTGCCCTTGGAATGTATGCGTCACCCACCAGTCTACTGCCTTTGCGGACTCTTCATAAGTGCTGCATTCTAGAGAGCTAGAAATGCTTGAACTTTGAAAATCCTAGAATGGACGCCTCCTTTTTCCTTCCGTTTCTTCCTTTTAAGTCTTTTTTTCCTGGTTGCCTTCGTGGCGGATTTTTCTTGTGTCCAGCGCCACTGTCGCTGCTACTGCTAAAAGCGCCTCAGCAGTGGTAGAGTTTGCCTCCATCCCTGGTCCTTATATTTGCTTGGCTTTGAGCACTGTGATCACTGAGTTTAGAGAAGCCTAGTCAAGGTGTTAAAAACCGTTCCAATGTGAGCATAAGCCTAGGCGATCGGTGCACTTTAATCGTCTCCTACCCCTGTCTCCCCCCTTCCTGCACTGTTGATTGCCATGCCTTCAATTCCTTTTCAACCACCCGCAACCCAGTGTCATGATGACGTCTCTACGGTCTTTGTGTACTTTTTTTCTGTAAGGTGGCCTTACCCAGTAGTGGTAGTTGCATCGTCTAAGGTGCCCACGGCCTCATTTCCTTAACAGAAGACTCAACTTTAGCTTCCTTTCATCGCCTTTACTGCTTTAGATCCAAACGCTAGTTTCGTTAATAATAACCTGTTGACAAGAAATACACACCGTAAGTAACAGCAAAAAGTGGTTCCGATCAGAGAAATGGAAACCGTGATGTAGACGTCTAAGGATAATCAGGAAGAGAGCCAATTCGGACATGTAACGAACACTGGCATGCCTAGTACAGCTGCCACTTTATCCAAAAAAACAACCCAGGTGTCGCATTTAAGAGCAGGATACTTTATTTAGCCTCGGAAGCAGTGACTGCACTCGTGCCTCCGCCTTCTGTCTCCGGATTGCGCCAGTCATCGCGATGAATGGCATCGATAGAGAACACGGCCATAGCGAAAGGGTCCGCATCCCCCAGTGCTGCACTTCCGTGCCTATTACGAGGTCTCATTCGGGGGAGGAGTAGGCGATATCCATTCAGTGGCCACCATGCGGACGGCGTCTACACATGCATCATTTCCCAATGAACGCGTGCTCGTCATGGCGTGGTTTATTCCTCCTGCAGGGTGATAACGCTGTCACACTGCATGATATAGGTAGGTTCAACCATTTCACGAAAACGCGTACGCATTGACAAGCGCACGTTTCTGAAAGCGAAAGCATAATTATACTCCTCCACTGTAACGATAGCCTCACGAAAATCTTTAGAATGGGCACACAAGACTATAACTTAATGCAGTTTTCTGACATGCTTGCACATCGGCAAGAATATAAACGAGCGAGGACGTTAAATCAGTCTTTTTTCAGTGCTGTCTTTAGTCGGAAAGGAGTAGACACTTTTTTGACGATGGCTGACCCACAACCGTTGGTAAAACTAGCTAAACCCTCAATTAAGCGCAATAACCACAAATTTGGTCACGACGTTGAAAGCATTAGCGAAGCGATTAATAAGAATCAGAAGGTGATACAGAGATGTTCCAAAAACTGTCATCTAAAATAAAAGCTGCACCAAATTGCAAGCAAAATACGTTTTGATAGACTTTGTAAACCAACATTGCAACTACTAAACTCCAAAAGGAATTGAAACATGCAACTACATAATTGCAGTCAACTTGTGCTAAATGTTAGGGCTGAGTGCAGCTGGCGGCAGTGAAAGAGATTATTCTAAAGCCAAGGGTTTTGGTGAAGTACACTAGGTCAGACGCCTTGCGCAGTGATGTAGCCCATGCTCTCAGATGTTGGCCAGACAACGGTCACTTGAACAGCCTTTGTAAGGAATCTTTAAAGGTAGTAAGAATAGTTCCGTCTTATCAAGGTAATGATGGTGGTGAGAAACAACTACGAGGATGACAATGGAGACAGTCGTTTGAAGTGTGCGAAAAACGTTGTGTATCGTCTTAAAGCTTTTTGATGCGACTTGTTGTTACCAATACTAGGGAAATGACGCATCTGATGGGTCCACCACTGTGCCTTGGACCCGCCTTAAATGCGGCGAAAGGTGTGCGGGAGGCGGCTGCCCAGTAAGTTCACGGGAATCGTTTATTTGATGTATCTGGCTTTACTCTGCGCAACCCAGTACATTGAAAACCACCTGCACTTTGCCACTGCTCCACCGGTTTGCAATAATGACGAACCACACGCAAAGCAATGGGAGTAACAACCGTATCATGCGAAGAACGGAGAAAGGTTACTTTTAGCTATAAACGAGTTTTTTGTGAAGGCGTATGAGTGGGTAGTACCTAAAAATCCACTCTCGATTTCTATTAATTGCCGTCAGTATCACGTCCTAGTGCTGGTATTTGTGTTTTAAATAAGGATGATAATGTGCGGTTCTCACAAAAAGGCTTACGACTGCTACAGCCGTCAGGTAGGGTGTCTCGTGTTACGACACGAAATGCCATTCTAGCGCTATGGATCGACCACATGCTACATCGCGTAAATATCCTAGACGTGTGCATCCAACTTTACTGGGAGCATATCTGTACAAAGCCGCAAACACGTCTGAGCCGAAAAGACTACCTTGCGGGTCACAACAAGCACAATTTGTAAGCAGGCAATGCAAATCAGTGTTAGCAATCGCATTAGTTTTGGAGCGGAAAATGTTTTTAGCAAACGACAAGCAACGTCTTTCCTTTTTCATTGTAATGTTGAATGATTTCCTTAATTAGCGGTCGCTGTCACTTAAGAAGTGCATTCAATTCGCCGCGTCACACATGCGCGGCACGGGTCATTTATTAGACAAGAACGATCGATTGTGTCGACTTGGGCCTTAAACGCTTTAGGTGAGATTAACATAGGCAAATACGGATGAGATCGGGTAATTAGACCAACGGCAGTAAGCTAAGCCTAACTTGTAATTTGACAGCCGAGGAGTGGTCACTAGGATGCACACCTCGGATTTCGAATGCGAGATCACATAATGCACTACAGGTTGTCGTTTTGGCCCAATAGCACAACCAGAATGTGAGATCATTGAAAATCTACCTTATCTTTGCCTCAAAGGAATAGGTGTTGAGCTATACAGCGGATCTGCAGAGGGCTTGGGTGAAATGAACAGAGCTGGGTGGAAAATATCGCTCCGCCGCCTGTTTTCCGTATCAGCACACCTTTGCTTACTAAAATGTCAATTTGAAGCATGCATGAATTGTTTTAAATACATTTGATGCGCCTTCATAGATGCAACAACAGCTCTAGAATGCTGCTTTATTACATGCACATCCGCAGTACAGGATGCGCATCTCAGATAGGCTATGTACTGTGACTAGCTCAGACGTTCGGGTAGAAATCCACCAATCCAACGCCGCCTTATTCATACTACCGGTGGCCCACAAGCTGTGAGACAAGTTGAACTCCAGTAATCCATCCAAATGGGTAAATTTTCCGTTATTTTAGTTCCGGGTATTTAGTGCAACCATACACTGTTTCGCACCTTATTCATTCAATAACATTTCAGCTCGAAATGTCTGCCCTTTTATCCAAATTCATGCAAATATCCATTCTTCCCCTTATTTATTAATTTTTGATTTACTCATCTATTCATTTTTCCACGCTTTTTCAGTCTCCTGTTTTATTCCTTTATTTTTGAATAATCCACGCTGCAGATGTAAGTAAATAACGCAATGGTCCTGTGAGAAGAAGCTGTGAGGACTTTTCTCGGGATCGGTTAACCATTGTTGCATAATTTACATCTGAGCTAATTTAATTCACCTGGTGTCAGTCGACCACACATTCGTCTGCCTTCTTCATTGATGGATGGGAAGTGCTGACGCACTCCTTTTCTGCATCATAGGCGATGTATTGTTAAGGTGGTTTAATTCGGAGTGGCCTGGGCAGGTGCATAAATAAAATGTCGCGGAACATTCAATCCTTTGCTTCGCTTCACTTGGTCAGTTGTAGGTTTAATTTTATTTGACAAAGGGATTGTGAATACAAGTGTAAGCATGAAGCAAGATTCTAACAAAAAGTAATTTTTTTAATGGAAAAAATCTGCAAATGGGGTTTTTTGCATCCCAATCTAACTAAGAAAGGGTGGATACATATTATTGTTCCGCTTTGGCTGTCTTGCACAAAAGGACAAAAGCTAAGCTTACGCGATGAGGTAATGTGCAGGAGGAAGTTTCACCAGACTAGAGACTACAAACAACGTAAATTTTTGAACACATATTGTCAATTTAAGTGCAATCATTTGTTCTTTCCATGCACTTATCTGTAATAAGGCTATCTTCGTATTTCCAAGGCATCGTGAGGGAGTTCACAAAAGCCAAAATCAGGATGGCGTCTGACTCTTAAGGCGCATTGTTAAGAATAGAATATCCTTTGAATCAGAAACAATTTTATAGTTTAGGTATGCTAGCAATGTCTTAACTGCAATCTTTTCTTCGAGCTATCTCACTTTCGCATTTCGGTTCGCAATTTCATGTCCACTGTTTGCGTGTCGTTCCTGTCCGTCTGCAGAAAGGTCTGGTGGCAAAGATTTTCTTATCAACATTAAGTCTTTCAAGGAACATCCACATTTTAGCAAGGCTAGCTGATCAAACAAAAGGCGAATAATGCTTTCGAAAGATATTCTCTAAATGGTCTTTCATCTGACGCTGCTTCATTCCATCGGCGTCTATTTCCTCTGATCGCTTGAATTCTCGTTTATTTCAAATCTTCAAAATTTGTCTTTTTTGTTAAATATTACCAAAACACGTTTGCTTCTGCAGGGTTTTAAGGTATTTGGCAGAACCATTCTAGTCTTCGACTGCCTCTGCGCTTCGAAGTACATAATTAGGTTCTGAAGGCATACTGTCACAAATTAAACGCCTTAGCCCTACCTTATTTGCCTGCTTGACGCAACATTTAGAGGCCCTGAAAATCCATGAGGTGGAGGAAGTGACTTGCAGTTAAATTATCATACGCAGTTTTGCAAGTCTGAACCATGAAAAATGTGGGTTTGTTTTGACGGTCGCCTCATCAGTTCTCTTCACCAACCTCTTTTGCAGGTTAGTAAAAGTACAACACTAGTTTATGTAATGTAAACTTCAGCACCTTAGGCTTGACAACGGTGCTTCTAATCAACAGAGAGACACGCACAATTAGATGTGGTTAAGGCTTATTTGGCACATAATGAGCCAGCATCTAAGCAAGTGAGGCTTCAAAGCAGAGGCCAATTTGATTACACTGCGAAATGAAGGCTCACAACCAGGCTCCCCTCTGGCTAGCTGCAAACGACCTAGAAACTCACTGAAATCCTTCTTGTATACTTCTTTGTGTTGTAGAATGGACATTAGGTTAGGCGATCAGTGAGATCCTTACCACGTAAACACATGCCCAAATCGCAATCGCTCATCCTAGTTTCACCATCTGCAGTCGGCGATGCAAACGGCGCATGAAAGTTCCACTTCACATTTACTATCTCAGGCAAGTCTCCTTCCTCCACCACCGCACACTACCTTATCGACATATCTACACCACAACATCGGGACCGGTCTACAAAGTGAATTCGTTACTCAAGCACTCTCGTCCGCGTCGAGCATCTGCCTCGTCTGTGCTATGGGTATGGAGGCATGCAACATGCATCTGTATCTATATCATTAAGCAAGGAAAACAGTTCTCAATGCCAAATTCGCAATTTTAGAAATTGGTGGGAGGCTACAGTGCAGAATCAAAACCACCTACCAAAGGGCTAATTGTTTCTGCCAAATGATGTTCAGGCAACAAGCTAAAGTGCGATCAGTAAATGCAGTCTTTTACAGGCAAAACAGGCGCTAGATCAATGAAAATATGCTTTGTTTTATGCGTATTGTATAGTCAGGCATATTTCAAACACGTCCCTCTGCCAACTCAAACCTGCTGATTTTGTGGTCCTGCTAAAAAGCAATGAGTAGAGGTGGTCGAATGGGAGGTGAACCGCGAAATTAATTTGCCTGCAGAACAGATTCTAAAGACAGTACACCATTGCATTCGCTACTCATTTCGCGATCCACATCGGTCTTACAAAACTTGCAAAAAGGAGTACAAGATTTAAATGGTAACAAGGCGGATTACGTTCCAGTGATTTATTCCCTTATAATATGGGGTGGAACTTTTGTGTCTTGGATGGTCTGCCTAATTACTTGTCAGAGTTCCTCAGAGGAAGGTCAACGTTCCAGTTGTGCTATCCAGCAAGATTTCATAGTGCAGTAAGCTTTTGCCTCACTGGCACAGCCGTGGAATTGCGGCGAGGGAGGCGTCCGCCCTCACAAAGTAGTTTATGCGATTCATTATGCGTGCGATCTAAAGCGATTTAGGTTTAATACCTTAAAATGAATCCAACAAGAAAAAAATTTATTGCATGTGAGCGATTCCAATTTTCACTGTTTCCAAACACATCAAAATTTGATAAATGAACCAACCCTTGGGTCTCGAAGTACCATACATCAACTTTAACATTCAGCCGGTGGCCGTCCATTTTTGCCTTTCATGCTGACTAGCGAAAAGAAGTAGCACCTTGAAGGCGATGAAGACGGCAGAGGAGTGTAATGAAATCCTAATTAGGACGACTATTGTAGAATGAATGCTCTCCACTGCTATAACTGTAAAAGGATTACTGAAGTCGATCGTAGATAAGCTCATAAAGTTTGGCATGATTAAAGAATCTTGATGCGGTAACTTGCCAACCACAACACTCGGTAGCCAGACATCAATACGTTGGCATTGGCTACAACAAAAATAACAATGATGACAAATGTGTGTGGAGCTTACTCAATTATTAACAGGTATACGTGAACCTACAAGATCTGGGTCCCTCAATGAAGCCCAATGAAACTGCAACAAGCATTTGAATGGTTGCAAAGTGACTCATTATATTTACACGACCGTCTGTTGTTTTGGTACAATCATCGTGTGATCTACAAGACACCAACCTAGCTTGAACGTTGAGGGCTGTATCATCGGAACCTAAACATTATCAGATATTCTGCTTCCGCTATGACCCAAGGTGATGCCACATGTATCCACCGATCTAATATAGGATTCTATTCCACTAAGCATCAGTGCATCATTAACTTATCGCATCCAATGGTAGTGTTTAGGAAGAATGTTGATTTCCAGACGAAGAGCTCGTCTTACCCTCAGTGCATGAACAAGCACATTTGTGTCGAGTGGCAGCAATTAGCTGTCCTGCTCCCTAACGCGCTCATAGACGCAAATCATCTTTGCCTTTTACAGCTAGCCATCTGATATAGATTGGGAAGAATTCGCAAGTGTCAGTGTATTTTGAAGGGCTACAACAATATTTTACAAATAAACGAGTTCAAATACCACGCTCTTGTAAATCTCGAAATTCTCAGATATGCTGAAATATTGGTAAAATTGTAGATATCATTGCTATAAAGTAAGGGCGAATGTGCTTGCTTTACAAAATGTAGTAGTTACACGTGCAAGCGCACGTCACTTGGATCAGCACAATAAGCAAATTTGAGCACGGTCGCTTGCATCATTTCCAGAAATTTGACTCCAACTCCAAAGCAGAGAATTTTTCAGGGAGAGCGTACTTTTGGTGAGTTATGAGGCGCATAGAGTGACGCATCCAATTTACACGTTTAATTTAGGTTAGCACACACAACAATGGGAATATACATGACATTGTAGATCGTTCTTCTCTTTCCTCCTCTTTCCTTCTTCCACCCTTACTAAAGGAGAAAGTTAGTTGCCTCTAGGCACTCATACTACTATAAGGTAGGACAAAGGTGTCTCGGGCTCTGGAGTGCAATTGCGTTGGTCCGCGATCAGATTAGAATTGTCCTCTAGCCTCTTGCCTGCAAACACAATTAAGGAACATAAGCATTACAATCATATTTAAGTAACTCAGATTCGTTGCATTTAAAATGAGGCATTGGGCTTTGAGTAAATAGTTCTAAAGCTGTAAAATTGTCAATTTTCAAGCCACTCCATATACACTACGCCCACCTACACTAACACAAAGCTTGACACATCCATCCAAGGGGCTGAGCACGCAGATTCAAGCACTCGCCATGATGCGTAGTTGGATGAGGAAGGTTTGTTCTCAGCGTCTGTGTTGCGGGTAGAGCGTTGTGCCACGAAAGCGGGTCGGTGCTCTACAAATACTGAAAACACTTGCGAGCAATGGAGTTTATTCGCAGTTCCGATTCCCGTTCACAATTTAATTATTCCGCAAAATTCAAGAAGGACATAAAATTAGTTCTGAGAGATTTTTTTTTTAAATAATTCGTATTTAGCAATTCAGCCAAATCTTGAAGCAGCCGTTTTGGTCCTTCGAGTTCATCGATGCCAAATAGACTGCGTGGTGGTCAGTGTATGGGAGCTGTTATTACTTCGTTTAGTTAACTCAAGAGAATTGCGCGGGATTCGCATTCGCCTGCGACGCGATCACACGATGGCCAGTCAAACGCATCTAGAATTCGAAAGCGAAACATGGGATCAGGCTGACCTGAATGAAGTCCGTGCTCTCCTCCACGGATGTAGCGGTTATGTTTCGCAGCAATACCCTGCTATTTGCATTGAGAATTTAACACTGAACGACCTCCACACCCTCCTCAATCGGGTCCGATTTTCCACCCTTCGGATTGCCTACATTGAGCACTATGAGGGATGCCAGTACTATGTTGTAATTTTTTAGTATGCCCCCTTTGTATGATCCTAGAGCGAAATATATTTGCACACATTTTAATGCGCCAAGTTCCGCTGATATATGAGGCTTTGGGAATGGGATACTCATTAGCTTAAAAGTAGACAGCAGTCGCATTGTTGTTTTGGGGTTTGACAGGCTTCCAAAAGATGCGCTTTCTTTGACCGTTCCACAACATCGCAAGTCGGTATTATTGGTGATTTTTCACGTCAAATGTCGCTATTCGTGCACTATAAATGGGCGATAGCGTTTCCACCTAGTGACCCAGAGTTGAGGCCGGCTCAGGTCACAGCGTTACGACTGCGCATAATTTGCCGACATTGGAGTCAGGTATCCTGCCATCTCCATTTCCTGATTACACTGGATGGCACTGGATGGTCCAAGCACCGAAGCACAGCAAGCGAACTCTGTTATTCATCCAAGGTATTGGCATTTGATTAGGAAAACCACATTATTTTGCTATTGGCTTTAAGAATGAAGTCTGGATATCCATCGTCTCAACTTCGGGAACACTAGCAAGTGCACTTTTTGCCTCACAGATAGGAAGATTTCCAATAAAAGACGAAAATAAGTCAGAGAAAAGGCGAAAAGAAAGGCAGATTCGGTTAACAGTGGAAAACATGAGAACCTCCAAAGTAAGGCCAAAACCGGCCGTTTAAATGCTGTTAGTAGTTTAAACCAAATCCATTTAGAATAAAAAAACAGGATTAGGCTATTAACTATTTCCAGTAACCTCCTAATTGAACCGAATTGTCCATGTAGCACTCGGTTTATTTGACTTGGCTAATGCATTTTCGGTCCAGTGAATAATTTCCGTTTATTGTGAATCGCCAATGATGTGCACTGCTTTGTGTTTTTGTGGACCATACAAATTAATCTGGCAAATTGCATAACTGATGTAAAAAATTCCTGGCAATGAAATTAAAGCGAAATAGTGATGCGAAGGACGGATTTCTTACTAATCCTAAGACGCCTCCTAAAATTTACAATTCATGTCAACTGGAATGACCCACGACTCTATTGTTGATGGCACACAATTGCACGAATAAAATAACAGATGATGTAGCCGCAGACGATTCTTTCCTTTCCCTTTCTTCCCTTCCATCCCTGCCATGAGAAGGTTTGGCTATTTCTAGCCAAATTTATTACAGCACAGGACGGATATGCAGTGACAGGGCCAAAGTGTTGACGACTGTGGAGGCTCAGGCTCAGGAGACCTACCATGTGTGTCAACGACCAGGCCAAAATTGTTTCCCTCCTCTCGCCTACAAAGCGCATTTGAAGAGCATGAGTGCTACGGTTACTGTCAGCTTTAGGAGGTCACGCAACTTGTGACAAACTTTCATTCCCATTAACAGTTTTATTCATACCTCCGTAATTTGTCTCCTCCTTCGCCTTTACTTTGGTAGCGCGTTCAAATAGGCCTCCGTTTTACAGCCCTAAACAAATTTAGTTGTGCGTGCCCTTACTTTGACTAGAAACATCATTGTTAAGCCCGGAATACTGTTGACTTGTGCTTTAATCAAGTTGCAAAAGAAGTTGGTGAGCAGAGTAGATGGAACCGCCATTCAAAATCATACCAAAAGCAAGTAAGCCTAACAAAAGTCGAAATGCACGATTCGTTAACTAAAGACCACATTATCCGCCTCATAGATACAAGAGCCTCCAAATGTTTCGACATGCAAGCAAATGAGGCACAGGCTAAGGCGTTTTTCTGTGCCAGCATTTTGTCGAAAGCTGATTATGCACCTCGGAACGTAGAGGTTGTCACGGACCCAGAATAGGTCAGCAACCGCATTTTCGGTTACCTTTACTTTAAATTATCAGAGCTATTGTCATCAGTAAGAATAAGATGGAAAACACAAAACACAATGGTTGGAATGCATGCAGTCGTACAATCCAACTTATTCACTAATATGCTGCAGTCAGTAAGTGCAGTTGCAAGACGTGAAGCCATTATTATCGTAAGGTGTCACAAAGTCTGAAGTAAGGCGTTCCGTGGGACAGAAAGCCACATCCTAAGTTAGTAACTATGACATGAGAAAACTTCTATCCAGCTTTCTCATGGCGGAAGACAAAGCTTACTCGTGATAAGCATTAACATATGGACGAATAAGATAGTTGGAGCAGATGAGGTTTGTATGTAGTTCCTGCAGTCAATCAAATGTCAAATCAAATATAATCCTATCGTCCTCAGAATGCGACACCGCTGTTACTAATAGACATTTCCTCGGCTCTGTTTTGGCATCCGACCTCTCTAGCACATTTGGCCTTCCCTCGACCAAAGTCCGTAATGAGAACATAACCCGAGTCCGAGCGGGTAATGTTGCCGTATTTAGAGTCCAATTGCATATGAGGATATTGCCGAAGACAAGTAAATTTGCAGGAGTGATATCAGAGGCACTGACAAAAGCGTGCACTATTTCAGGTGTAATACGAGTCACCAGCGCTTCAGTGGTGGACTTTAAAGACCGTTATTCAACGACTTCTATGTTCCACGCTACCTGAAACAAATGGAGCGGAGGTATAAGTTGGGCAAGATGCAATCATATCGTAGAACTTGTCGATTCCTTGAAAAAGAGTACAATCTCACCAATGGGGTCTAAGGATGGTACGGACAAAGTTGACCATGTTCACACCTAGTGATTTGCAGGACTTCTCACTGACTACTTGGCTGAATATCTTACGCAGTGAACGAAACCGAGTTCGCACAATCTGCGGTTATGCAGTTCATCTCCATGGCTTTGAATGCGTCTTCACGACACAATATGGAACAACGCACCCTCCACCTAGGCCTTCGCATTGGACACTAGCAAAATGCAGATCTTTGCTGATGTGTTTCATAGAAGTTCCAAATTACTGCTCATTAGTGAGTACTGTAAGGGCGAGAGACGTTCTTTCTTCCCCACCCTCCAGATTGGCTAATGTAGAGTGCGGGCTTACTGACAGACGCTCAAGAGCCGATGACCGGATTCATGTTCAATCAGTTGTGCTCATAGAAGGAAAGTGAAATCACTGGCTCTGAGCATAGGACGATCTTCCACTTGAAGTAATACGCACACTTAATCTTACACTGCAACGTCATAGCCAGATTAAGTGTCGTAGCAGCCACATTCGAGGGAATCAGCTGGTACTTCTACTTATGCTATAGCAAGAGAGAATGTAAGCGCATATTACTCAGTACCAATTATCTGTGGGACTTTTGGGGAATCAAATGGAGCCAAGCATGCGGTCGAAGTTCTGGACCAGCATTTAAAAACATTGAGGAATGTTCCGTAAA
The DNA here is from genome assembly GCA_036345935.2 of Taenia hydatigena. Lineage (NCBI taxonomy): Eukaryota > Metazoa > Platyhelminthes > Cestoda > Cyclophyllidea > Taeniidae > Taenia > Taenia hydatigena. Next base: position 105,849 of record JADWOT020001183.1, read on the forward strand.
CTTCATCTGCTTCAATTTTCTTCATCTTTGTGGTAATGCCTATCACGGCAGTGCCTTGCATGCTGCCTTGAGATAGGTAGTTAGAAGTTTTCGCCCGTCACCGTCATGGACTAAAGACATAACTTTCTCCTTGCACAAAGCTCTGCTTCAAACTTCGTGATCCATTACGTTATTGTTGGCTTCACATCCTGTAAATGCATTCGCAGGCTGCAGCCATGCAGCAAATAAATTGGATTGTACAAATGCATGCATTCAGATCCTTATATGTTGTATCCTATAATATGCGCCTTATGAGCACGGTCCAGAATTGCAGTCAATTGGAGAGGCACACCAACCTCGTCACTGACAACCTGCTCGCGTTCTCATTTTAGCATTCCATGACGCGAGCAGTGAGGAGTATAATACAGCGTAGCACCTTGCGCCGTTGTCGCAGCTTCTTCTTATTTTTCGAATTTGGTTGGACATCTGACAGCAGTTCATTTCATGCCAATCACTTTCCTTAGCATTGAATGCACCTTCATTGCTCCATTTCGGTTGATCAAAAGTATTCTTCCGAAGTTCAAAAGACGAATTGCGCTGAGTGCTCTAATTCCCATTCTTTTTCTTGCAACAGCACACGTTGCAGCACCGGGCAGCGGTAGTTGCTTCTAAGCTATGCTGTTTTGATTCATTCCATGACTGGAACAACAGTGTGCTTGCTGCAGACCATAGCTGCTTGACAATTCAAGCGGCAACTCAACACAGCAGCTGATGCAGTGGTTGATAAAATTGTAAAGGGGACAGAAACTGACCATATGGCCAGATCAATTCTTTGTGCCTGCCCATTATGTGAAATTAAACTACTCCAATCTGTAATTAAAGGTTTTACGGAAAATACGAAGTTAGTTTGATCAAAAGTATTGATGCCTCTAGTTTACCTTCACCAGATGGGAACTTGTCACGCACCAGCTATCATCAAGATGAGGAAAGAAGATCAAGGTAAAACAACTGTCCAGTTTAGATGTGCATTCAACTACGCCTCTACTTTCTCACATGAACTTCGAGCATAGATCCTCGCACATGTCTACTCCAATCGCACAACCGCCGAAAGCACTTGTTGTCATTACTTTCAATTTATGTTCAACTCACTTATTTTAAGCAAGCGTCATATTATTAGCCACTGGATTTTCTGCGTTGATAAGCAGACACGTAGTTTTTAGCTAAAAAGAAGCTTAATTAAGTGTTCGGTGGGCATGATCGACAAAAACTATAAGAAAATGATGAGTTTGGGAGTGGACGTCAGCAATCACATGCATTCCGCCCGTTACCGACAAGGCATGTGATTCTCATGCTCATATCCGCATTGAAGAAACGCGTGATAGCGATTAATTTTAAGCAAGACCGAAAATCTGCCCTGCGTTTTCTTTTACTTACTACATATCAGCAATCTTGCTAGAAAAAGCCTCTTCTTATGCCTAACCTAACCTTTAATGAACAGTCCTAAGAATGAAGGAAATGGAGAGCACAGCTAAAGTGGTTATTGCTGGCGTGTATACCAAAGTGTTTCTTACATAAAATGCATAAATACTCATGTGAATCCGCATACATTATTCGCTGCCGAGGTTTTTAGTGCACTCAATTGCAGCTCGCACAGTCTATGTATAAGAGAATTGAGGGATTTACACCATGTTTCGAGCCTGTTGAAGTATAAAAGAATTCTTAAATAAACGCGTAACTCTCATCTATTTCTTAAATTCCTAGGTGTTGTTCTAGATCTGTCCCTGGTAATTTGTCTTCTGCAAATGACAAACGGGCTTGCTCGTTTGTGGGGCGGAATTACAATCTAGCATTAGAAGCATTAAGAATCATGTCATTTATGGGAAATAATGAACAAAACCAACCGGCAGAAAGAACATTGTGCGATAAATTTATTATCCAACGCGCGTGAGTCGCCCAATCATATCTGTCACCCTCAACTCTGCATTCACTTCCCTAAACACGTCGACAACTAGGAAGCATTAGGATGTAGCGTAGTTGGGGCAAAATAAGCAAAGGTTTGTTGCATTCTTTGCTTCCATCCTTTTTCGCGACAAATGAACCAAATCGCCTTTGCAAACACCAAAACTCTGGACACAAAAGCTTTAAGGACATCAACGCAGCATTATATAAGATGTAAAAGATGACACTGAAAATCGACTAAGCGAAAACAGGATGCGCTTGACTCGACAGCTCTTGTCCATCAACATCCTAATTAGGCAAATCCGTCCTTCAAATTGAATACTTCAAAGTCGGGTCTTGTCTCGCAGATGACTCATACATGAGTGCTGAAAGGACTAGCAGAACGCTTAACAGCTTGGAGGGATTACATCAGATGCATCGCATTAAAATCCAATCTTGCTGGGACCAGTGGTTACGGTCACGTAAGGTCTCAAATTACGAATTTTCAATGTTACAAATTAGGCAACTCGATATAGCACTTTCCACCACTGTTGGTGCTCTGCCAAGATTTATGCGCAAATATTTAAGCAAAAGAAAGTAAAATATTTGTTTTCCAAAATGCACAAATCCTGCTCACTTATATTTGAACGAAGCTGGGAGCCAACAACAGATTTCTCTAAGTAACAGACATTAGATCTTAAACTGGTATCGTCGTGGAGGCGAATTTTTGCTCTTGTGGTGACTTTTACCATAGTGAACTCGATGCCTGGCTGTAAACCAGGATCTTGTGCAGCTGGAGTTACATCTGCCTTTTTCTACATTTCAGTCACTTCGTCGGCTTTACCTAGGTGCAGGTACAACCAGGTGGCTTCGTCAGCATAGAATCCTTTTGAAGGAAGAACTGATTGCCTAATAGGAGGCTTGCTCGCCCATTTGATCCTTTAAAAATAACTCCTTTCAGACCCTCTTTGATTCTTTTTGCAACGGATGAGACAGCCAGGACATTTGGAGTCGTTAGACCCAGATTGAACATCTAAGTATACCGGACATGGAACAGGAGTTGCGTTTCAAAGATTTTGTCGAAAAGTAAGCTCCTAATTAGGCGATTAATCTTCCTGTTTATAAAGTCGAATGCTACATGTGTAGTCATTTTAGTGCAAATGCAGCATTGTTTCGTTTCCAGTACTGCTCTTCCAAAAGAATGCCCACGTAAGCTGACTCTACTAAAGAATGCTTAAATCGGGACAGTTGCTTTCTCTTGGATGGGTGCAGTAGTAGACCTTTGTCAATGAATACCTTTAATTGGTTCGTCATTGTCTTATGTGGGATAAAACAGAGCTTTGATTGTTATAGTGTAGCGAGGCATGCTTTAGTCTGTGTTTTTTCTTCCATATAAGCGAACGCTTTACTATTCAAGAGCATAGATTCGGTTACTTCGGCTCTCGCTAATTTTGCAGTAGGGTGTTGGTCTCAATCACCAACTTCCTCAGGTGATGTGATAGTAAACAAAATTTTATGATAGGAAATTGATGGTGACGATAAATGTCCGCACAATTCGTCGTGCATGATAATGCATTGAAGAAGATAGCAAAAGCCACATAAGGGTTCGAATCTTCAGTTTGGCATTGGAAACCTAGATACTTTATAAAAGAGATAAAGGCAGCTGGATATCGAGCGATTTCCTATGCCCAAGGCATCTTGTCATCGATGCATTATAGCCTCACCTATGCACTGATTTCTGTCTTTATATTTCCTCACTATGGGTTTTGCTGCCATCCTACCACCAAAGCATATGCATATCCTTGACATATCTCATCCTCTTCTCTTTACTCACCCTTCTGCATCTATTCATAATCTGCGGCTGATTTTTTTTTGCTCTCTTGCACGAAATGGACTTGTTTTGGCCCTTCCAAAGAACTATGATGCAATAACTGGTTAACCTTGATGTTCCAATTTAGGAGTTGGACGAGATTGCTGTCATTGCTGCACACCACTCTTCATGTCCTTTTTATTCTCGATTGGTATTTCTTTGCACCAGTTATCCACCTTTATTCTCCTTTTGCGGGTCCAACAGGCCATTGAGAGTCAGCGTATACACTTATTTGCATTCAACTATGCAATTGATCCTTCTTAAAACAACTTGCCAAAAGATGACTTAAACTGTTTGTCGTTGATGCATTAACTCGATCGCATTTGTTCTTCTCACCCTCGACTTAACACCACGTTCTTTGCATCAGTGGAATGAATGTAAGATGGATAAAATAAGGGGAGACAGATCTTTTCTACAAGACTTCTTAGGGTGGAAGGGACATGAATCCTTCCAGCGTGAAATTGGCCAATCAGCATTTGGCACACGAACAGTTGGGTAACTTGCCTGACTACGTTGTACACACAACTCAGAAGCTGAGCGTGGCTGCAAGGCTTAGATGGGCGCGTATTCTGTAAGGAGTAATTGGTCGCAACGAAATTTTACGTCCTCTGCCATGCAATAATTTTGTGCACTAACAAACGCCTTACTAGGTCCCGCTGGTTTAATTTACAGGAGCCATGTATTAGCTTCTCAGGATTCAGTTGCTCGGCAATGTTCCAGTCAACTATTATACCTGCATCCCTTCCCTGACTGCTGCAGTAGCACTGATATGCCCTGATATGGTTCTTGCAAATCATCGATTGGCTAAGTGTGAAAGGAAGTTCGCACGTTAAAGCGATTTGCCAGATGGGAGTGCGTGCAGTTCACAGAAGACGAGTCTGAGACTTTCTCACTGTGACGTAGCCAACACAGCGGCTGATGTGTGCATCCAGCTTCAAAGGCTCTCTCCTACTCGCACTAGTCTCAGCAATCCAAAGCCGTATAGGCACATGATCCCGTCAGACGCCGATCAAAGCGATCGAATCTCAATCGGCTGACACTAGATTGTTGAGTTAAAATGAAGTGCAGTGGAAAGTTGGGGTGAAAATGCGAAACGGATCAATGCTGCTGATAAGGCGATTGTCCTTTCAATCAACTTTTTTTCTATCCTAAATAACTACCACCGATCATCACTGCAACTCGGGGCCATAGACGCCCTGGCATGAAACGAGGACATGGATTTGCGTAAAGTTGGATTCTGCTCACATGATCGGCAAGTAGTTGCGAGTATGCCCTCCTCGAAATCTCCGAGTTCTCTAGCAACCATTCAGATGAACTCTTCAACCCACACTCACCTACGTTTGTAGTTCTTAACATTCAAAAAGAAATATGTTGCCTAATAAAGGAAATTTAATGATGGCGAAACTTAATATTACATAAAAATTCCGTCGTTTTACGCCGCTATATGCAGGATCAGCGCTATTGGCTCGTAAAGTTGAGCATCCATGTGTCATATATGACGATCGAGGAGGTGAACATAAGATAAGCAAATCATTATTACCTATTATCAACTCCATATTAGTCCACACCACTCTATAGCAGTCAAGGCTGAACAGAATCCCACCGTGTCAGGGCGTCAGAACGAATGCAAGAAGTGCGTCTACAGTCTGTGAGTTTGAACTCAGTCAACAGTGCTACGCTTGCGTACGCTGAATCGATGAGACGCGGACAGAATCAGGCTACCAGTTTTGACGAAACGCCGTCAGTTTACAACAGTTGCCTTGGTGATTTTACCTTCTATTAAGGCAATTTGCCATTACAAAGACGAAGGACACAATGTTCTCGTTTCCCTGTATTCTGTAAATACCTACAATGACAATGACAATTAAGTGATCTTTGAACATTTATTCTACCTACATATTATAAGACATTGTGTGCCTCGAGCACAACATAACTATAATTTTTCTTTTCAAGGAGAGCAGAAGGAGGAAGTTGTTGTTGTTACTCGAATTTACACTCCTAGAGCAATTTCTCTCACAATGTAATTGCCAAAATCTGGGTGAGCCAACAGAAGATGCTTGGCAAATGGGCGATTGCTGTCTCTTACATGCATGACAACTCATCTCTTCGGATGGCATCGGGTGACATTAAGATGAGTCCTACACAAAAAACCCGCCGGGTTAACGCACGCGATCTAAACCTTCAACCGCGCCTCAATGCCCACAAAAATGAATATGCTCATTGACACTAATCAGAAGAGCATGAAAAAAAGCAAGTTACTCGTTTTGTGCAAGGCGGTCAAACTCCGTAACATCAAAGAAGTTTCTACCTTGGACCAGATTAAGAGGCCTCCTTTTACACATCTTTTCTTGATTGATGCAATCACCGATGACCACACCAAAGACAAGAACAATCATTTGTTGCATTTAGGTGCTACTCAAATCACTGGGTTATTCAGGCTCGGAAGTAAGATGTCTCCTCTGGCCGGCTGTTTGCCGATTACGGGCAATTAGGGAACGGTAACTACGAGCGCTCGCGAATCAGTAGCGATTGGCGCCTCTTGCCTCTCAATAAAACTAACGTGCGCAGTTACACTGAAGTCATGACGTGTGCGCGTGTCTGCGCTTAGCATTACGCGCGGAAGCACAGGCCTAATTCGGAGTTCAGTAATGGGCTTAATGAAATTGGTGAATGTGCATTCTAAATCACACGACAATCCGCTCCGCTCGCCTAATGACTGTATAAAGTGAGTTATAATGACTTCGGTGAAGTAATGCTGAAATAACAAACCTCATAACCAATTTGAGCAGGCGCACTCGATGCAAGCGATGGCAACTTGTCTCAAGACTGTGACCGATCATTCGTCGTAGTTTCCAGTGCTGAACAGTGCAGACGATCCTGCAGATGCGCAACGGGACGGTGAAGTGTGGTGTTGTTGGCCTATTTGCCAAGTCCCTCATCTTCACTGCCTTTCTTGTGCTCACATGCACACACTCCGTGACAATCATTCATAACAATTTTTAGCGTGTCCATCACCTTAGTATCGTTAGTCCTTGCATCATTATCTTCCAAATAGTCAGAATCTTCCTTCCTGACAACCGCTAATCAATAATAAGTAAATGCTCATGATTTAACTTGACAATGCTAAGCAGAGGACAAAGCATTGGCATTTGCAAAAGAGGTCGTCCTTTAGGAAGACCCTTGTTATCGCGCGGCACCCGATTGCCGGAATAAGGAAACATGTGTCACACCTGAAGTCGCTAGTTTAATTCTCTAAAACTCAACTCAAGTACCTGTGCATACGTGCTTATTCATGCGCACACTTGAGACAAAGTTCCGTGCAACAGTTTAGCTTTGTAATACCCCTACGTCTTCTTCTTATGCATTCCCCACACCCTGTTTGAAATCGCCTTAGTGCCGCAGAAAAGAGATAACTTGCCCCTTCAGCTGCCATGACATACGCTAGGTGAAAACGACATCTTAATGTGCAAACGCCTTCACCCACGCGAGTGTGCTTGAGTGGATTAAAGTGACCATGGAAGTATGCAGATTCACATGTAGTTTTATGCATAGCTGGATTGTTAAGCTTTACCTAAGTGCTATGCATGGGCCTCGTTCGGCATCAGTCAATTCAGCTATAATTCCGATTCACTTGTTGCCGATGATTCTACTTTTATAACACCAAATGCAAGTCAAATGCCTACAAATAATGGTTTACATGTAAAAACACAATATTTAGGATAAATCATGCATCGGATGCGCCAACTAGAGAGTGAAAGTGAACAGTTGCAGGTTTCTACGCAACTGCATTGAAAATGTGCGAGTATACAACATGAAAAGATTCACTGCAAGCACCATACTTGCAACCATGCTTTCGTGGCATAAACATGGTGGACAATATGACTTAATATTGGAGGACCTTTATTCACGTTCGCGACTTCAATTCCACCCAATCGACCAATTAATTCAATAAGGCTAAATTGAATGGTATTTAAATGCACACAAGTGCTGCTAAGGATCACCGCCTTCAGTTGTACGGGTGCGCATTTAACCCTGTTTTAGCCTTCTGCTCATTGAAATTCACTGTGCGCCGTGAAAATGAGATGTTACAACCGCGTTGGCTAATAAGGATAGGCAAATGTAACCATTTCTCCCATTTCTCGCTATTTTACTTTTGCCGTGTGCCTTGCGCGGCCACATTGTCACTGCACTCAAAGACTAAGTATGCTGTCATCTAGCACACACAGCAATGTCGATGGTTGGAGGCGTGGCTTTCATTAGTTGCAACGATCGCGGCTGTTGGATATAATTACGCGGCCGTCTCAGCCTTTCTCGATTCTACTCTCGTAACGCGTGTAAGATGACTGGCTTAAGAAATGAGCTTCCATATGTCAGACCGCATGGAATGCGACTTTAGTGATTTGATGTTATTAATGCCATAGAACTTACTAATCATGAAGCATCAAACGTGCATTCACGTGGGTGAAAGTAAGTGTTGGATTTGCAGAGACACCCTCGGACAGAACATCGCCGCAGGACAATTTTGTTACCATTCTCTTCTATCTGTCACTTCCGAGTGCTAGGAGATGCAAACTAGCGGTCCTGCAGAAAGTGCTCTGTCTTAAGATAGCTTTCAGCTACTGCCAATAGCTAAAGTTGTGTAAGAAATTGACGTGTAAGTCTGCTCTTTCCACCTCCCCTCGTCGTCACGAGCAGCGCCCTTTGTTTGCGAAATCAGCTGAACTGCGATTCGTGATCGGTGATTATGACTTCACTTCACATTCCGTTTCCAGGTGACTCGCGTATTAAATTTAACCTGAACCTAATCGTGCTTGCGCAGATGCCTTTGGTATTCTACCAAAGAAGCAACTTCGTTGCCGTTTTTGCTGCCGTTACTGCTACATATATGGTGCTTGGTCCAATTCAACTCAATTACAATAGCAACTTATGCGCCATTAGCAAAAATTGTTGCATTCATTCCTATGTAGTCAATGGGGATAAATCACACAATGATTCCTCAAATACCCGCATTTAAGGAAATACCGTCCTCGGCAACGATACTGCTGTGGCTTAAAGGAGAATAGGCCACTGATGGGTTTGTTGCATACAGCAAATTTTGGAAGGTGGCATAATTCACATTCTTGGAATGATCGAATGATACCCATGAGCATGTTATAACCGCAGCAAACCAAATATTACACTTCTATGGAAGCAGCCGTGCTCTATTGAACGGTCGGAAGTGCGAGTTATGAAATTTAGCAGTTTAGTAGCTTTCATGCAAGGAATCATGCTCCCATCCCTCCTTGGACTAGGAAGGCTATGCTGAAATAATTACATGAATGCTAGCAGTTGACGTGTGGAAGTCAAGCGACACGTTGGATAAAAGGGGGCCTAATTTGTTATAAGGGTCTGGTTAAGGCATGTCCTGAAAAGGTGGTGAATGTTTGCAACTTTAGTGCATTTCATGTCAGAATATTCTTTTTGGGTCTTATACGCAGGTTGAGGGCAGCAGTAAAGATGATTTATAACAGCTTAAACGTTGGATCAACTTTGAGGAGTAAAGATTATGCAAATGTATTAGCACCAACGCATTGCGCGTTTATATTAGCGCCTGCTTCGATGCACACGAAATGAATGTAACTTACTTCTGAGAGGAGAATCTACTAGCAGGCTATAAGGAGTTAAATTTGCGGAAAGGAGAAGGGGCATTAGAATAAGGAAAGAGAGAAGGAAAGAAGGCGACATGATGAGATGGAGTAGAAAGGAGGGAAAGATGGAAGGAGGAAAGGAAGAAAGAGCCTCTGCTAATGTCGATGAAAAACCAAAGGTCTCATCTCGCTCCTGTGATTGCTTGATCTATCACTGCAAAATATCCCTGGCCAAAAAGCGGAACTTATGAGTCCAAGTCTACCTAACCCGCTTAAAGGCATGGGTTCCAGTTCTTTACAACTCCGACGAATAATTTTGGTGACGACATTGAATGTGGGATGTTTGTTGTACTTTGTAATCAAGAATAGGACTGAAATACACTTCACAGTCATTAGTCTTGGCATCATTTATGACATCAGCCAACTTTTTTGCAAACAATCATAGTCTAGACTTGCCTATTTATTGTAAAAGTGTATTTCTAGAGCTTAATCTGCAATCTCGAAGCCTCGTTCAGCAGCTTTCTTCTGCCGTCAAAGCGAAGGTGAAATGTCTTAATTAGCAAGCCAAAACTACTTAGCTTTAAATGCCCTAATCATTGAAACAGGAGGATGGGAATTGACATCGCCCAAAGCAAAAACAGCCTTCTAACCAATTTGTTAGCAGTTCACTTTATTTAACTCACAGAAAGTCTTAAAAATGCCACACTTGACCCACCTGAGATGAGAATAAACCAATAAGAAAGATTTCTGGCTGATGCGAATTTAAAAGAAGTTGTAGGAAAACGAAAAACGCCTTATTTATGAAGCCCCTTTAAATTTTTCTGTCAACAAAAAGCGTTTTTTTCCAGCTACTTCTTCCTGCAGATATGTCGCCAAAATATGCACCAAAAATCTCTCACAGAGAAAACCTTTGCAATGCGTTGTCAACCATATAGCTACCACTGATGCGATGATTTGTTTGGACATTCAAAATCAGTGCTCTACGCTTAAAACTTCAGAAGACAAAGAAAAGGTGTGCGTTCTTCGCTTCTCACCAGTGAAATGCTGTTCGCACAATAGATTATTTGCCCAAACACCCCGATTTTAAAACACCAGGATGCAAGCTTTGATGGTTGGGCAATACTTTTGTAAACTGGTTGAAATTAGTTACTTTACCCTTCACTTCCACAAATGACGAGTAGCACCACGACGCAAAGTTTATGCTCTGCTTTATAGTGTTTTGGCGGTAGAGGAAGACCCTCCTCTGGTCTTGAACAGCGCGGTAAGGATTTAATCTTTGCACAACATTAAATCCCAATGCCAAGAATAAGATTTCGAAATTGCAATTTAAAGAACCCGGAATCAGTTGTTACGACATAGCTTCGGTGTTGCACAACTGGAGGTGCACTAGTCACCCATTCGCATCGATCCACAAGAAGAATAACTAGGAGGTACAAATCCTGCAGAATGATGCCTAGACCATTCGCAGAAGTTCACTTCCTTCAATAATGTTAGCAATCCATGTGCTGACATCAAATAATTACCCAGAGTGTTGGTATTGTTATTGACATTGGCACTGTGTATGGGCAATGATGATGCATGACAGTGCGCTAGCCAACTGAGAAGGGTTGATTGGTCCCTATCAAGGTAGTCGTGCCCTTGTGTTGTAGTTTCAAACATCTTCCTTCTTCCAGGCTTTATCTAATCTTAAACCCGATTCAAAACACCTCTCCCTTCTTAGGCCTTATTCTGCCTTATGCGTCAACACGCAAGCAGTGATGATGCACTGTCGTATCACAGCACAGTCGATAGAGGGTGAAGTTGATTGTCTTCACAGAGGTCTAAGTGAATATTTGCTTGGACCTTATTTTGCTTTCAAAGACCACTCTTCTGTAAAAACCTAACGGCGTTTCATCGGCCATGCAATGCAGAAAGACTGTATCTCGTAAGATTTGGCATTGCGCCCTAAGTCCTCACTTCTTTGACAAATATTTGTTTTGATTGCTTATCGCCTTGCAGTTGAGAAGCGGAAGAAGCTGGAATTAGCCGTAATAAAAGGAATGATTCGTCATATTAATCAACAGTATGTTGAATCGAGATTCACTACTTTACATGTTTAAAAGTGGGATTAATTGTGCCTGTTGAGGAGGCTTTAATCGTCACGCCCGAGGTGATTGCTGAGGTTCGAAAAACCCAATTAATCCTTAGAATAGCAAGGCTGTGATTTGTTCAGATGAATGCGGCAGCATTGAAGTCCATGCAGTGCGTCAATCTATCCTTTCCACTTCACTCCTAGGACCTCGGACCTCTCCATGACCACCATTGATCTTATTAGAGTTCAACCCGATTGCAGCCAGATTTGAGTGACATCCGTTCGAGTAAAATGTGCTCAAAAGGCAAGAGGAATCACGTTTACATGGTGGCTGAGTCAAAATTGTCAATCACTATGGAGAGCATAAATTTCATTCCCCATTAAATTTTACTGTTTCCTCGATGGCTTCAATTCGCCTTTCAATTGGTCTTTCAGGCCTGATACTCAGATACAGGTGGTCATTAGGTTGGTGGTCAGTCAGGAGCGCTTCAAAGCAGCGTTTTGCGATTTTGCATAAATTCATTCAAGAAGGTTAGAGTTGTGCACATGACGTTGCAGATTTGTGCAAATTTTCACGAAGTGCACTAAATCAAAGAAGACTTTCCTTTTTAAGATCAGTAGTCAATGCTTGATGATATTTTAATCCAAAATTTCAGCATTCCTTTGAGTTAAGCCACATGGCGCAGCACTTCTTAGCAAGGCATAATAAAGAGCATTTCCCCAATTAGGGAGAAATTGACATTTTTACAGGCTGAGCAAAATACACACGAGTTACGTTTATGTGCTCTTCACAGGGAACAATTTTGGCTGGGTTGTGGTGGCACAGTGTAATCCTTCGAAGTCAGCTTAACTGGACTTCTCACTACACGGACTCTACAGTCCTCAAGGTCTGCAATTTCGTTCAAGTAGCCAATATCCTCCACCAATGCTTGTAGGTATCCAAGTCTTGTGCCTTAAAGACGGTTGGAGCACCGTGACTTCATTATAGCATAAGTGCTTAATAGATTTCAGCGCCATTTATAATGCCATTACATTGTATGGTATGCAAATATTAAATGCACATCATCATGAATGTTGGAGGTATTCTGCACATTAAATCATTCGTCTGCATTACTTGGGCACAATCTGTCATGGCATGGCTCGAATTTGCCACACAACCATGCTAAATCTGTTTCCAAGCTTAATGCACACAATTAAAACATTTAGTAGCCTCTAAAATTTGGCACTTATTATTATCTTTTGCTGAATTGCCATTAGATCCTGTAAGTTTCTAGAAGTTGGACACTTCTATAGTGCAAATTTGTTGCATATAACACATTTTGAAAGGTGACATAATCCGCATTCTTAACAGATCGAAGGAGACCTATGAGCACGTCATAACCACAGCAATTTTGTGAATTCAACGCCTTAATGCCAACTCGCAGCAAAGTCAGAGGATTCAGGACCAAAGCTTTCCTATCCTTGCTAAAATCCGCATCGTTTTGGAGTCGCAGAAGTAGTTTCATGGCCTTAAAGTATGCTTGACAAAGAAAATTAGGTCAGGCTATAAATCGCTGTAATGTTTCGAGATGAATAAACTCTTCTAAAACATGGATGTGCGGGAAGCATTGTGCTCAACCTCGGACTCGTCGATCCACAGTAAGCCGCGCATATGTGACACAAAAAATCCTGCGATGGTAGTGTCCTATTCTTCAGTGCTATATCCCGTGACCTCCTAAAGCTGACAGTAACCGTAGCACTCATGCTCTTCAAATGCGCTTTGTAGGCGAGAGGAGGGAAACAATTTTGGCCTGGTCGTTGACACACATGGTAGGTCTCCTGAGCCTGAGCCTCCACAGTCGTCAACACTTTGGCCCTGTCACTGCATATCCGTCCTGTGCTGTAATAAATTTGGCTAGAAATAGCCAAACCTTCTCATGGCAGGGATGGAAGGGAAGAAGGGGAAAGGAAAGAATCGTCTGCGGCTACATCATCTGTTATTTTATTCGTGCAATTGTGTGCCATCAACAATAGAGTCGTGGGTCATTCCAGTTGACATGAATTGTAAATTTTAGGAGGCGTCTTAGGATTAGTAAGAAATCCGTCCTTCGCATCACTATTTCGCTTTAATTTCATTGCCGGGAATTTTTTACATCAGTTATGCAATTTGCCAGATTAATTTGTATGGTCCACAAAAACACAAAGCAGTGCACATCATTGGCGATTCACAATAAACGGAAATTATTCACTGGACCGAAAATGCATTAGCCAAGTCAAATAAACCGAGTGCTACATGGACAATTCGGTTCAATTAGGAGGTTACTGGAAATAGTTAATAGCCTAATCCTGTTTTTTTATTCTAAATGGATTTGGTTTAAACTACTAACAGCATTTAAACGGCCGGTTTTGGCCTTACTTTGGAGGTTCTCATGTTTTCCACTGTTAACCGAATCTGCCTTTCTTTTCGCCTTTTCTCTGACTTATTTTCGTCTTTTATTGGAAATCTTCCTATCTGTGAGGCAAAAAGTGCACTTGCTAGTGTTCCCGAAGTTGAGACGATGGATATCCAGACTTCATTCTTAAAGCCAATAGCAAAATAATGTGGTTTTCCTAATCAAATGCCAATACCTTGGATGAATAACAGAGTTCGCTTGCTGTGCTTCGGTGCTTGGACCATCCAGTGCCATCCAGTGTAATCAGGAAATGGAGATGGCAGGATACCTGACTCCAATGTCGGCAAATTATGCGCAGTCGTAACGCTGTGACCTGAGCCGGCCTCAACTCTGGGTCACTAGGTGGAAACGCTATCGCCCATTTATAGTGCACGAATAGCGACATTTGACGTGAAAAATCACCAATAATACCGACTTGCGATGTTGTGGAACGGTCAAAGAAAGCGCATCTTTTGGAAGCCTGTCAAACCCCAAAACAACAATGCGACTGCTGTCTACTTTTAAGCTAATGAGTATCCCATTCCCAAAGCCTCATATATCAGCGGAACTTGGCGCATTAAAATGTGTGCAAATATATTTCGCTCTAGGATCATACAAAGGGGGCATACTAAAAAATTACAACATAGTACTGGCATCCCTCATAGTGCTCAATGTAGGCAATCCGAAGGGTGGAAAATCGGACCCGATTGAGGAGGGTGTGGAGGTCGTTCAGTGTTAAATTCTCAATGCAAATAGCAGGGTATTGCTGCGAAACATAACCGCTACATCCGTGGAGGAGAGCACGGACTTCATTCAGGTCAGCCTGATCCCATGTTTCGCTTTCGAATTCTAGATGCGTTTGACTGGCCATCGTGTGATCGCGTCGCAGGCGAATGCGAATCCCGCGCAATTCTCTTGAGTTAACTAAACGAAGTAATAACAGCTCACATACACTGACCACCACGCAGTCTATTTGGCATCGATGAACTCGAAGGACCAAAACGACTGCTTCAAGATTTGGCTGAATTGCTAAATACGAATTATTTAAAAAAAAAATCCCTCAGAACTAATTTTATGTCCTTCTTGAATTTTGCGGAATAATTAAATTGTGAACGGGAATCGGAACTGCGAATAAACTCCATTGCTCGCAAGTGTTTTCAGTATTTGTAGAGCACCGACCCGCTTTCGTGGCACAACGCTCTACCCGCAACACAGACGCTGAGAACAAACCTTCCTCATCCAACTACGCATCATGGCGAGTGCTTGAATCTGCGTGCTCAGCCCCTTGGATGGATGTGTCAAGCTTTGTGTTAGTGTAGGTGGGCGTAGTGTATATGGAGTGGCTTGAAAATTGACAATTTTACAGCTTTAGAACTATTTACTCAAAGCCCAATGCCTCATTTTAAATGCAACGAATCTGAGTTACTTAAATATGATTGTAATGCTTATGTTCCTTAATTGTGTTTGCAGGCAAGAGGCTAGAGGACAATTCTAATCTGATCGCGGACCAACGCAATTGCACTCCAGAGCCCGAGACACCTTCGTCCTACCTTATAGTAGTATGAGTGCCTAGAGGCAACTAACTTTCTCCTTTAGTAAGGGTGGAAGAAGGAAAGAGGAGGAAAGAGAAGAACGATCTACAATGTCATGTATATTCCCATTGTTGTGTGTGCTAACCTAAATTAAACGTGTAAATTGGATGCGTCACTCTATGCGCCTCATAACTCACCAAAAGTACGCTCTCCCTGAAAAATTCTCTGCTTTGGATTTGGAGTCAAATTTCTGGAAATGATGCAAGCGACCGTGCTCAAATTTGCTTATTGTGCTGATCCAAGTGACGTGCGCTTGCACGTGTAACTACTACATTTTGTAAAGCAAGCACTTTCGCCCTTACTTTATAGCAATGATATCTACAATTTTACCAATATTTCAGCATATCTGAGAATTTTGAGATTTACAAGAGCGTGGTATTTGAACTCGTTTATTTGTAAAATATTGTTGTAGCCCTTCAAAATACACTGACACTTGCGAATTCTTCCCAATCTATATCAGATGGCTAGCTGTAAAAGGCAAAGATGATTTGCGTCTATGAGCGCGTTAGGGAGCAGGACAGCTAATTGCTGCCACTCGACACAAATGTGCTTGTTCATGCACTGAGGGTAAGACGAGCTCTTCGTCTGGAAATCAACATTCTTCCTAAACACTACCATTGGATGCGATAAGTTAATGATGCACTGATGCTTAGTGGAATAGAATCCTATATTAGATCGGTGGATACATGTGGCATCACCTTGGGTCATAGCGGAAGCAGAATATCTGATAATGTTTAGGTTCCGATGATACAGCCCTCAACGTTCAAGCTAGGTTGGTGTCTTGTAGATCACACGATGATTGTACCAAAACAACAGACGGTCGTGTAAATATAATGAGTCACTTTGCAACCATTCAAATGCTTGTTGCAGTTTCATTGGGCTTCATTGAGGGACCCAGATCTTGTAGGTTCACGTATACCTGTTAATAATTGAGTAAGCTCCACACACATTTGTCATCATTGTTATTTTTGTTGTAGCCAATGCCAACGTATTGATGTCTGGCTACCGAGTGTTGTGGTTGGCAAGTTACCGCATCAAGATTCTTTAATCATGCCAAACTTTATGAGCTTATCTACGATCGACTTCAGTAATCCTTTTGCAGTTATAGCAGTGGAGAGCATTCATTCTACAATAGTCGTCCTAATTAGAATTTCATTACAATCCTCTGCCGTCTTCATCGCCTTCAAGGTGCTACTTCTTTTCGCTAGTCAGCATGAAAGGCAAAAATGGACGGCCACCGGCTGAATGTTAAAGTTGATGTATGGTACTTCGAGACCCAAGGGTTGGTTCATTTATCAAATTTTGATGTGTTTGGAAACAGTGAAAATTGGAATCGCTCACATGCAATAAATTTTTTTCTTGTTGGATTCATTTTAAGGTATTAAACCTAAATCGCTTTAGATCGCACGCATAATGAATCGCATAAACTACTTTGTGAGGGCGGACGCCTCCCTCGCCGCAATTCCACGGCTGTGCCAGTGAGGCAAAAGCTTACTGCACTATGAAATCTTGCTGGATAGCACAACTGGAACGTTGACCTTCCTCTGAGGAACTCTGACAAGTAATTAGGCAGACCATCCAAGACACAAAAGTTCCACCCCATATTATAGGGGAATAAATCACTGGAACGTAATCCGCCTTGTTACCATTTAAATCTTGTACTCCTTTTTGCAAGTTTTGTAAGACCGATGTGGATCGTGAAATGAGTAGCGAATGCAATGGTGTACTGTCTTTAGAATCTGTTCTGCAGGCAAATTAATTTCGCGGTTCACCTCCCATTCGACCACCTCTACTCATTGCTTTTTAGCAGGACCACAAAATCAACAGGTTTGAGTTGGCAGAGGGACGTGTTTGAAATATGCCTGACTATACAATGCGCATAAAACAAAGCATATTTTCATTGATCTAGCGCCTGTTTTGCCTGTAAAAGACTGCATTTACTGATCGCACTTTAGCTTGTTGCCTGAACATCATTTGGCAGAAACAATTAGCCCTTTGGTAGGTGGTTTTGATTCTGCACTGTAGCCTCCCACCAATTTCTAAAATTGCGAATTTGGCATTGAGAACTGTTTTCCTTGCTTAATGATATAGATACAGATGCATGTTGCATGCCTCCATACCCATAGCATAGACGAGGCAGATGCTCGACGCGGACGAGAGTGCTTGAGTAACGAATTCACTTTGTAGACCGGTCCCGATGTTGTGGTGTAGATATGTCGATAAGGTAGTGTGCGGTGGTGGAGGAAGGAGACTTGCCTGAGATAGTAAATGTGAAGTGGAACTTTCATGCGCCGTTTGCATCGCCGACTGCAGATGGTGAAACTAGGATGAGCGATTGCGATTTGGGCATGTGTTTACGTGGTAAGGATCTCACTGACCGCCTAGCCTAATGTCCATTCTACAACACAAAGAAGTATACAAGAAGGATTTCAGTGAGTTTCTAGGTCGTTTGCAGCTAGCCAGAGGGGAGCCTGGTTGTGAGCCTTCATTTCGCAGTGTAATCAAATTGGCCTCTGCTTTGAAGCCTCACTTGCTTAGATGCTGGCTCATTATGTGCCAAATAAGCCTTAACCACATCTAATTGTGCGTGTCTCTCTGTTGATTAGAAGCACCGTTGTCAAGCCTAAGGTGCTGAAGTTTACATTACATAAACTAGTGTTGTACTTTTACTAACCTGCAAAAGAGGTTGGTGAAGAGAACTGATGAGGCGACCGTCAAAACAAACCCACATTTTTCATGGTTCAGACTTGCAAAACTGCGTATGATAATTTAACTGCAAGTCACTTCCTCCACCTCATGGATTTTCAGGGCCTCTAAATGTTGCGTCAAGCAGGCAAATAAGGTAGGGCTAAGGCGTTTAATTTGTGACAGTATGCCTTCAGAACCTAATTATGTACTTCGAAGCGCAGAGGCAGTCGAAGACTAGAATGGTTCTGCCAAATACCTTAAAACCCTGCAGAAGCAAACGTGTTTTGGTAATATTTAACAAAAAAGACAAATTTTGAAGATTTGAAATAAACGAGAATTCAAGCGATCAGAGGAAATAGACGCCGATGGAATGAAGCAGCGTCAGATGAAAGACCATTTAGAGAATATCTTTCGAAAGCATTATTCGCCTTTTGTTTGATCAGCTAGCCTTGCTAAAATGTGGATGTTCCTTGAAAGACTTAATGTTGATAAGAAAATCTTTGCCACCAGACCTTTCTGCAGACGGACAGGAACGACACGCAAACAGTGGACATGAAATTGCGAACCGAAATGCGAAAGTGAGATAGCTCGAAGAAAAGATTGCAGTTAAGACATTGCTAGCATACCTAAACTATAAAATTGTTTCTGATTCAAAGGATATTCTATTCTTAACAATGCGCCTTAAGAGTCAGACGCCATCCTGATTTTGGCTTTTGTGAACTCCCTCACGATGCCTTGGAAATACGAAGATAGCCTTATTACAGATAAGTGCATGGAAAGAACAAATGATTGCACTTAAATTGACAATATGTGTTCAAAAATTTACGTTGTTTGTAGTCTCTAGTCTGGTGAAACTTCCTCCTGCACATTACCTCATCGCGTAAGCTTAGCTTTTGTCCTTTTGTGCAAGACAGCCAAAGCGGAACAATAATATGTATCCACCCTTTCTTAGTTAGATTGGGATGCAAAAAACCCCATTTGCAGATTTTTTCCATTAAAAAAATTACTTTTTGTTAGAATCTTGCTTCATGCTTACACTTGTATTCACAATCCCTTTGTCAAATAAAATTAAACCTACAACTGACCAAGTGAAGCGAAGCAAAGGATTGAATGTTCCGCGACATTTTATTTATGCACCTGCCCAGGCCACTCCGAATTAAACCACCTTAACAATACATCGCCTATGATGCAGAAAAGGAGTGCGTCAGCACTTCCCATCCATCAATGAAGAAGGCAGACGAATGTGTGGTCGACTGACACCAGGTGAATTAAATTAGCTCAGATGTAAATTATGCAACAATGGTTAACCGATCCCGAGAAAAGTCCTCACAGCTTCTTCTCACAGGACCATTGCGTTATTTACTTACATCTGCAGCGTGGATTATTCAAAAATAAAGGAATAAAACAGGAGACTGAAAAAGCGTGGAAAAATGAATAGATGAGTAAATCAAAAATTAATAAATAAGGGGAAGAATGGATATTTGCATGAATTTGGATAAAAGGGCAGACATTTCGAGCTGAAATGTTATTGAATGAATAAGGTGCGAAACAGTGTATGGTTGCACTAAATACCCGGAACTAAAATAACGGAAAATTTACCCATTTGGATGGATTACTGGAGTTCAACTTGTCTCACAGCTTGTGGGCCACCGGTAGTATGAATAAGGCGGCGTTGGATTGGTGGATTTCTACCCGAACGTCTGAGCTAGTCACAGTACATAGCCTATCTGAGATGCGCATCCTGTACTGCGGATGTGCATGTAATAAAGCAGCATTCTAGAGCTGTTGTTGCATCTATGAAGGCGCATCAAATGTATTTAAAACAATTCATGCATGCTTCAAATTGACATTTTAGTAAGCAAAGGTGTGCTGATACGGAAAACAGGCGGCGGAGCGATATTTTCCACCCAGCTCTGTTCATTTCACCCAAGCCCTCTGCAGATCCGCTGTATAGCTCAACACCTATTCCTTTGAGGCAAAGATAAGGTAGATTTTCAATGATCTCACATTCTGGTTGTGCTATTGGGCCAAAACGACAACCTGTAGTGCATTATGTGATCTCGCATTCGAAATCCGAGGTGTGCATCCTAGTGACCACTCCTCGGCTGTCAAATTACAAGTTAGGCTTAGCTTACTGCCGTTGGTCTAATTACCCGATCTCATCCGTATTTGCCTATGTTAATCTCACCTAAAGCGTTTAAGGCCCAAGTCGACACAATCGATCGTTCTTGTCTAATAAATGACCCGTGCCGCGCATGTGTGACGCGGCGAATTGAATGCACTTCTTAAGTGACAGCGACCGCTAATTAAGGAAATCATTCAACATTACAATGAAAAAGGAAAGACGTTGCTTGTCGTTTGCTAAAAACATTTTCCGCTCCAAAACTAATGCGATTGCTAACACTGATTTGCATTGCCTGCTTACAAATTGTGCTTGTTGTGACCCGCAAGGTAGTCTTTTCGGCTCAGACGTGTTTGCGGCTTTGTACAGATATGCTCCCAGTAAAGTTGGATGCACACGTCTAGGATATTTACGCGATGTAGCATGTGGTCGATCCATAGCGCTAGAATGGCATTTCGTGTCGTAACACGAGACACCCTACCTGACGGCTGTAGCAGTCGTAAGCCTTTTTGTGAGAACCGCACATTATCATCCTTATTTAAAACACAAATACCAGCACTAGGACGTGATACTGACGGCAATTAATAGAAATCGAGAGTGGATTTTTAGGTACTACCCACTCATACGCCTTCACAAAAAACTCGTTTATAGCTAAAAGTAACCTTTCTCCGTTCTTCGCATGATACGGTTGTTACTCCCATTGCTTTGCGTGTGGTTCGTCATTATTGCAAACCGGTGGAGCAGTGGCAAAGTGCAGGTGGTTTTCAATGTACTGGGTTGCGCAGAGTAAAGCCAGATACATCAAATAAACGATTCCCGTGAACTTACTGGGCAGCCGCCTCCCGCACACCTTTCGCCGCATTTAAGGCGGGTCCAAGGCACAGTGGTGGACCCATCAGATGCGTCATTTCCCTAGTATTGGTAACAACAAGTCGCATCAAAAAGCTTTAAGACGATACACAACGTTTTTCGCACACTTCAAACGACTGTCTCCATTGTCATCCTCGTAGTTGTTTCTCACCACCATCATTACCTTGATAAGACGGAACTATTCTTACTACCTTTAAAGATTCCTTACAAAGGCTGTTCAAGTGACCGTTGTCTGGCCAACATCTGAGAGCATGGGCTACATCACTGCGCAAGGCGTCTGACCTAGTGTACTTCACCAAAACCCTTGGCTTTAGAATAATCTCTTTCACTGCCGCCAGCTGCACTCAGCCCTAACATTTAGCACAAGTTGACTGCAATTATGTAGTTGCATGTTTCAATTCCTTTTGGAGTTTAGTAGTTGCAATGTTGGTTTACAAAGTCTATCAAAACGTATTTTGCTTGCAATTTGGTGCAGCTTTTATTTTAGATGACAGTTTTTGGAACATCTCTGTATCACCTTCTGATTCTTATTAATCGCTTCGCTAATGCTTTCAACGTCGTGACCAAATTTGTGGTTATTGCGCTTAATTGAGGGTTTAGCTAGTTTTACCAACGGTTGTGGGTCAGCCATCGTCAAAAAAGTGTCTACTCCTTTCCGACTAAAGACAGCACTGAAAAAAGACTGATTTAACGTCCTCGCTCGTTTATATTCTTGCCGATGTGCAAGCATGTCAGAAAACTGCATTAAGTTATAGTCTTGTGTGCCCATTCTAAAGATTTTCGTGAGGC